>ML779639.1:1173998-1193885 GCA_009831015.1 Picea engelmannii | reverse complement strand
AATTCTTACCATAATTTCCTTTCAACAATTATGCAAAAAGAGTGATAAAACTCTTACCTGCATGACTGCCATTAAAATTTATACTACCTGAATATTTGATAGCAGTAGAAGCTTTCATGCTTCTTTTATCAGACTTATAACCATCTCTTCAGCTCTCTGTTGCTTTCATCATTGTGCAACGACATTACCAACAACACTTGCAACTTGCAAGCATTATTTCCTCTGGCTGTCCAAACGACCCAAAACATAATTGCTGCTATAATTGCAACAACTTCTTTCTCCCTTTAACACTTTTTCTTGTGGATCCCAGAAGCATTCAATTCTTCCAGGATTCCTGAATCTTCTTATGCTCTCCACTGTAATCATTGTGCATGATTATTCATGCCCTAAGTACCCTCAATGTAGTTTTCCTACCTCAACGGGGTCTACTGACCTCCCAGTTAATGGGTCTTCAGCTCTCTGAGTTGGAGCAACTCTTCAGGTTCCTACTAGAACCTCCATGCAACAAAACCACAAGCCTTGCATGAAAAATTTCTTTCAAGAACTAGTGGTGGAACAAGTTGCTCCCACATGGCCACCGGCTATGACCACGTGCCTATCCAGAAGGCATTTTGGGACTTCATGTATCGGGTGTTTAGATATGAGTCACCCTCAACTTTCTCTATACCGAAAATTAGAAACAAGAGTCTAGTGCATGCTAGCTCTTCCTTTAACTTCCACCAGCGTGACCTCTAGCTATGACCTGGGGCCCCAACTTCCGATCGCTACGGGACTTTACCCTTTGTGAACTTCGAGGACTAGCTCTCCTCCTTTTTCCCGAGGTCCGAACTCTCGAACCCCATTTGCCTTAGATCAAGGTCCATAGCTTTTCGGATTCGACGGTCCAAATCAATTCCTCGCGAATCGACAATTCGTGTTTCGGGGTTTGGAAAAATAGTTTTCCCTCTTTTCTTTCGATCTCTATTTTTTTGAAATCCACTTGAGTCAGATATAATGACTCAAATCTCCTTGTAATCCACCGGCGTGGATCCTTTTTCGTGAATCCAGAATTCACGGTTCACGAATTGGAAAACAATTCTCTTCCCTTTTTAACTTCTGTCTTCATAGAATTCCAGTGCGTCAGATCAACGGCTGCCACTCGCCTTGAATCAATGGTCTAGATATCTCCTCGTGAATCAGAAGTTCACGTTTCGGAATTTTCGAGAACAATTCCTCTGTTTTTCCAAACTTTGGATTTTCCGATTTCCCGATGAAAGAAATCAATGGTTCGATCTTCCTTGAGATCGACGGTTCAATACCTTCCTTGAGTTTTTGAGTAATGAACGACTCTTAGCGTTATCCTCCTCGCATTTGATTGGATCCGACGGCTCATGAGTTTTCGGCACTTCTTCCTGGAAGCGCTCCACCATACGATTCTACCCTTGTTAATCTCTTTCATGATTCAGGACTTGGAGTCACGAAGAATTTGGCTTGCGATCCAAGTTCACGATCCCCGAATTCACAAAACGATCCAACGGTTCAAAAACCAACTGTGATCAACAAGCCACGTTTACATTGAATCTGAGGGTGGCGAGTTTCTCCATCCACTAACCACCTTGTAGCTTCTGGCTATCTTACGGTCCCCACGATTTTGCGAGTTTCCCACGGAGAATTCCGACCGTTCGTTGAAATTCTTAATGACTTCTTTCCAAATATCTGGGTGTCAACTCTTCTAGAATTGACCTTCTTCCTAACTTGAAGGATCTCGAATAATTCGACAATGTTTTCCTTCCCAGGCTTTGGTTAATGAAATTTTAACTTCACCTTGCCGCACACTTGCGCTCGGTCATGCGAACTTGCACTGTTCCTCTATGAGCTTTTAACTGACTCAACCTCAAAGGGACTCGACCCTTCTGTGTTTTTCCAAAAGACTTTCTGGTGCCCATCTGTACCTTCTACGCTCGTCTCCTGGAATCTTTCAAACTTAAAACAAGTTCCCTCTATAAGCACTCCTTACGCTGGATATGCACACTCTACTAACTAAAGCTCTACGCTATCTCTTCCGAGCTTTGTTTTCTGAACTGGAAGCATTATGTGCCTCTTCCATTTCCTTGCACTTTGTGGCAATTCCAAAACAATTCTAGCACTCGTCAGCCTTCTGCAATACAACACGCAGACAACTAGAATTTTTCAAGCCTTCGTTTTCTTGATAATTCTTCATCATTCATAAACAATCCAATTTATGAAAATGTTTTCAATTTCATGAATTTTCTGAGCTCTACTCAACTCTGTACTTTTTGGGTGTCCGAAACTTCAATTTTTAGAACTTTCGGGTTTTTGGTACCTGGGACTTCGGGTTTTTCGGCACCCGAGAGTTCATTATGAAGTGACTCCCCACCTCTTGTCATTTCAATTGCCGAATTCTGAAATTCCAATTTACTTTACCCTCCGGGCCCACAACACCATTGTCTCCCACTACCACGGTGACACGTGGCATGTTCATGAGGATCCACGTCGCATTCAATGATGTCATTGGGTCCCACCTTTCTCGCTTCTCTTCTCGTCTTGTATTCCCACTCGCTGGCATGTGGTACTCTTCATGTGTCCTCCTGTCACATCTCCCAATTGAAGCTTCGGGTGTCGGGGTTTTGTGATCCCCGACGACATGAGTTCCTGTCCTCACAAACTCCCGATCCCCGATTTCCCGATGCGCCTTTGCCTTAGCCCCCTCGGCTATGCCAAGGTCCATGTAACCTCCTCTCATAAGACCACAATATTTTACTCTTATCGGGGTTTCGGACTTTCCAAGCTGAAACACAAGTGTCCTCAGGATTCGCGATTCTTCGATTCCCGACGCGCCTTACCTTCAGCTAGCCCTCCTGGTTATAGCTTCCGGCCAATGTGACCATCACCCTATGACCACAACCTTACCCCTTAGGGTTTCGGGATTTGCGATGCCAAAATGCATACGCCTACGGAATTCCTGACTCCTCAAATTTCGACTTTCTGTCGTGCTGACAGCTGGTCTCCACTATGACACTGTCCTCAGCTTGGATGTGCTGATAGTTGTCCCCCACTCATCTGGGTTTCACGTTTCGCGATTCCAAAGTGCATAAACCCCACATCCATGGGATTCCCGATATCCCGATGGACCAAACGCTGATGGATGGCTTCATTATCAGGACTTTTCTCGATGGCGTCGATGGTTGCCACGCGTTCCCTATCTGACGGACGGTCTCGATTTCTCTGGGTTTTCACGACTTGTGATGTCTCGAGTTTCTTGTCCTCAGGAACTCCGATACGCCGACTTCCTGATGCACCAAAGTGCTGACGGGCGCTTGATCTCCACTACGTGTCTCTCTCCAACGGACGGCTCTAGATCTCATCAGATCTTTTTCCACTAGTCTCGGAGGTTTAACCTTCAGACACCTCCCGACAGATCCAATGGTTGTTGGGTTTTTCAGCCGAGATCTCACGACACAAATGATTTCTAACTAACTCAGGATTTCGCGTATCGTGATTTCCACACTCCTGTGCCATTTCCAAAGGAATTTTAATCCTTACGCACATTTTTTCAGATCTGACGATCACGAGGGCTTGCCTTCCCTCCCGAACAGATCCTAAGGTTCTAACACCATTGGTGTAGAGACCTGTCTCCCCGTGGACATAGACCACACCAGCCTGCGGTTTCATAGCACCGCTATACTTCCTGAGATTAATAAAAACTCGTCAAGTGTCCCCTTGGCACTTCAGAACAAACTAGGGTCTGAAATTGGTCCTCCCTACTCAATTTCCCCTAGCATTCTCAGTCCAAAGACCGCTCCACTGGCCCATCTAGGCTCAGTGTCGAAACCTTCGATCTGATACCAATTTGTAGTGTACCTTTTTGCTTACCAAGGATTTTAACACACTATATAACAATCTGTACACACTTACGTTGGATTTACATAACACATACAGTCCAGTATATACTCCACATGCATTTAACAATTGAACACATTCAACATAGAGTATTCATATGAATTATTGCCATAATCAGCAAGAAATTAGCTTTTCATATTAATTCATATACACAGCGGATAACATGATAATATATACAACACAGTCATGCCAAAATATGATAAGAACATAATTAGATACTTATCTGGTAACAATGGTGAATTCCACCAACCAAGTGCAGGCCTTCCACGAACCTCCTAGTCGTAGACCACACTGCTCATCATCTCAATAGTGGATCACCCCCGAGCTGGGACCGAGCTCCACCCGAAGGCAAGGAATCCTAGGCTAGGCTGAGGTTACAGGGAAAAATAGCACAAAAATATCTGGAAGGATTATTCCCAAAGATTCCATCTTACGCCCACTACTACCAGACTTTCATTCCCCACATGCATGTTCTGCCCTGGACTATACACCTTCACACGCACAGTCCATCAGTGCTAACCTCCCTCTCTGGGTCTCGGCAATAGGCCGGATCAAGAAGTCTCGGAGCCCATAGCTAGTGTTGGACATTCTCTAGAAGAAACCACTTCCCAACAAACTCTTTCACCTGGAAAGAGTTGCTCGCAGGCCTGACAACCTATCTCTTCCAACATCAACCAACTCCCTCATCTGAAAAGGGGTCATACACAAGCTCAACAATGGCTTACTCTGGCCAGTATGCCACATGCAGACCAGCACTGCGTGACTACCATAGTCAACTAGGAATACAGACTCGGGCTTCTAACACAAGCTCAACAATGGCTTACTCTGGCCAGTATGCCACACACAGACCAGCACTGCGTGACCACCACAGTCAACCGAGAATACAGACTCGGGATTCTCACACAAGATCAACAATGGCGGAAAGGTCTCACGGTGTTGATTCTGGGAACTACACAGACCCTCTGCCCCGACCGAATGGTCATTTCCCTTCCGCCCTACCCAGGATAGAATCCCCCTCTGGTGTCAGGAATGCATGACAGAAAATCCACACAAGGGTCACGCAGGTTCAGACGGTTCTGACCTAGGGATGTACCAGCTATCTACACAAACACAGATACATGCCCCCTCGGTTCAGAGGAGGTATGAGGGTTTTGCTGCAAGAGTCAGACCCCTTCCCCATGGCATTCCGTGAGTCCCTTGCAGGAGGAACCCCCAACATGGCTCATCTCATCCTTTTATTGCATGGCCAGGGTTGACACTTGTCACCCATGCGACTGCATGCATTCCACCAGCACGCATTCCTTCCACCACTTTGGAAATCACGTGTCCTTCCAAAAGGACTTAGGATAAAAACATATGATGCACATATCTTTTGAAATAATATTAAAATATTATTTCCAGGTTTAAGCCCCCTTTATTCTTAGCCCCTAGGCTCAACACTTAGCCCCTTTTCCCACCTTCCATCCCCTAATCCCTTTCCCACTCTTTGGACGCTCAGTCCCCCTTCACTCATTCATCGTGGTCGGTCTACACCTAGCGGTGTTTATATTTTATTAATCGATCTTCATACATCCAAGTTCATCAGCAGGCTCCTGGCCTTCAACACTTAGGCTCCCTGGCCTAACAAACACATAAGCCTACCAGCTTATACCAAACTCGGCTCACCAACCTATAAAACATGTTTATAATTCATTTCATATATCAGGATTTGCAACGGGGCTCGACCTTGGGGGCACTACACTCCTGATCTAACAATTTTTGCCACTTACTAAATACATAATCACTTCTACTATTATTATTGCGGAAGCAATTAAACCACAATCAAAACCACAATGCACAAAGTGAAATATCAATAACACACAACACAGAAGTTTTACCAGGAAAGCGTAAAGCTAAAAACCCCACTATCATATATTATGTATATCATGAATCATGAAGAAATCTCATACAAAACTCTAATCCAAGAGCTCTCAGTACAATACAATTGTCTCAGACTGTCATACACAAATTACCAAGTACATGTGCTAATTCATGTGTCCAGACAACCTGCCTCCTCTGCACAAACTTTGCAATCCGAATTCTCACAATGAATCGAATGAATCAATTGCCTCGTTTGTACATGCTCATAAGCATATTCACTGCATGTGTGAACAAATCACAACTGATAGCCAAACTGTCCATTTCACCTATTATCTCAACTTGATCTCCATTGGAACTGACGTGCATGTAGTTCACCATGGCGAATCTTCATTTGCATGTGAGTTCACAGATTAACTGAACTCTCACTAGTGCATGTTTAGTTACAACTAGTACAAATGACATTAACTCACTTAACTACACTTATAATTCTGTTACAATTCCAAATCACTCAGTTATGAATGAGATAATAGATTAATATTTATTGTCTAATTTAATTAAGGGAAAACTAAATTAGACACATGTTTCTTGTTGACTTTCAACAATCCCTCTCAACAAGAAAGGGATTATCCTTCACCCCAATCCTGTCTCAATGATATTTTAATTTTCTCCTGGTGAGCGCCTTCGTCAGAATGTCCACATCCTGATATTCTATAGGAATGCATTGAAGCAACATGATCTTCCGCTACACACAATCTCTAAGATGATGATACCAGATATCTATATGCTTAGATCTATAATGAAACACATGATTAATCAAGAGTTTAATGCAACTCTGATTATCATAATAAATCACTGTCGGATCAAAGTGAGAACCAAACAAACCAACCAAGATCTTCCTCATCCAAATGGCCTCGCATGCAGCATGGCTCTTTGCCATGTATTCTGCTTCCGCTGAACTAAGTGCCACGGATCTTTGTTTCCTACTGTACCAAGAAACAACTGTAGATCTGATACTAAAGATCCGTCCTGATGTGCTCTTTATGTCCGTTGGGATGCCTGCCCAATATGCATCCATGAAGCCATGCAACTTCACCTCATCCATATATCTATACCATAATCCATACTCAAATGTGCCCTTCAGATATCTCAGGACATGCTTCCCTTCCTTCCAAAAGAGTTTGGTAGGCTTAACCATCGATTGACTTAGCTGGTTAACTGCATAGAAAATGTTTGGTCTCGTATTCACTAAATACATTAGTGAACCCACTAACTGTCGATAGACAGTAGCATCCACTACCTCTCCAAAAGTAGCATCCTATTTCCTCCAGTTTCCTGGAAGAGGAGTATCCATGGGTCTGCAGCCCTCCATGTGAAACTTACCCAGTATCTCTCTTGTATACTTTCCTTGAGACACAAAAAGTTCACCATCTCGCTGCCATATTTCCAAACCAAGGAAATAATGAAGAAGGCCCAAATCCTTCATCTCAAACTCCTTTGCGAGGTCCTCTTGCATGAGTGTATCAGCTGCTCATCACCAGTAAGTATTAAATCAACATAAAGCACAATGATCAAAAGCTTACCCTCCACCACAAATTGGTATAGGTTTGCATCCGCTTCACTTTTGGTGAAGCCCAATCCAGTGAAATAGATGTATATTCAAGTGTACCAAGAACGGGGTGCTTGCTTCAGCCCATACAGTGCTCTCTTGAGTCTTCACACATGTGACTCTCTGTCAAAGGTCTCAAAACCTTCTGGTTGCTCAATGTACACTTCTTCTTCAACGATCTCGTTGAGGAACACAGTTTTTATATCCATCTGATGAATGCACCAGCCCGTATATGCTGAGAGTGCAAGGATGGATCTTATGGAAGAGTACCTTGTGACAGGTGCAAAGGTCTTACCATAATCTATCCCCTCAATCTATGAGAAGCCCCAGGCCACAAACCTGGCCTTGTAGATCCATCTTGAACCTACCACTGATTTATCAATCGGTCTTGGGACAATATCCCATACACTGTTTTCGACAATGGAGTCATACTCCTCTACCATAGCATCAACCAAAGTGGGGTCTTGCACTGCTTCCTGAAAAGAAGATGGTTCAGTCACAATACATTTGCTCATAAGAGCCATGTATCTAGCAAATCGATCAGCGGACTGTCTCTGCCTGCGCTGTGAAATAGGGGCTCCTATATTCTGTGCAACATCTAGTCTCAATCTATCAACTTCTGTGGTGCGATTTCTTCCATTTATGATGGATGGATCTGCTTGAGTGGTTTCCTCCACTCTATGAACATCTTCATGTGGCTGATCCACATCTTGAGAATCATCCTTGGGAACCAATAGTTCCTCTTCTGCATGCAATTCTAGCTCCCTCTCAAGCGACAACCGCATGGCTTTCCCCTCATCGAATTTTATATCCCATCGCGTAATAGTCATCTTATTGTTTGGAAAATACACATGATAATTATGGGATGTTTGTTTGTACCCCACAAATATCCCAACTTTAGCAGTCGGTTCCAGCTTCTTCCTGGCATCTTTGTTTACATGCACATAAACAGATGAACCAAAAATTTTAAAATGAGAAACATTAGGTTTCTTACCAGTAAAATCTTATTCAAGTGTACTCATGCCAAGTACTCTATGAACGCAACGGTTCTGCACATAAACCGTAGTATTGCATGCTTCTGCCCACAAATGCAATGGTAGGCCCTGATCATGCAACATCGCTCGTGTTGCACCCACGATCATTCTGTTCTTTCTCTCCGTGACCCCATTTTGTTGTGGGTTATGAGGTGCTATGAGTTCTCTTCGAATTCCCTCTTTGTTGCAGAAGTATTTGAATTCATTAGAGATGTATTCTCCACCATTATCGCTCCTTAGAGCCTTCACTTTCTTCCCCGACTCTTTTTCCACCAATGCTTTAAACTCACAGAACTTTGAGAATGTTTGATCCTTCTTCTGCATGAAGAATATCCAGCATTGACGAGAAAATTCATCAATAAAAATAACATAATACATGTGTTTTGTTGTTGAATCAACTGAGAATGGTCCACACACGTCTGTGTGAACTCTATCTAGGATTACCGAAGCATGGTTCTCCTTTTCATGAAAGGTGGATTTACATACTTTCCCAGGGTGCACCCCTTACACTGATCTGACTGAGGAAGTGTTCCCCTTGGAAGTCCAGTAGATATTTGTTGCATGATCTTCAAGGCTCCATGATGAAGATGGCCTAATATCCTGTGCCATGATTCACCCTCATCCCGGCTCACCACTGTTTCTGCCTTGCCTATCATGGTACCATAGCCATCTACCTACAACATGTAGAGATTCTTAACTCGAATCCCTATCTTCTTGACTTGACCTATTTCTTTATGTCACAAGTAGGCTATACCACTACTAAAAACAACATCATAGCCTCTATCCTCCAACATTGCGACTAAGACCAAGTTTTTCTTCAGACCTGGAACATGCATAACATTTTTCAATTGAAATGGTTTACCTGACTCCCTCTGAAAGGTAATGGTACCACTACTAGTTGCACTGTATTTTCCATCATCGCCCATCTCTATATGCATTCTGAGATCTTTCTCCTCCAAGTCAACGAAAGAATCTTTATCTCCCGTCATGTGGAAGGAAGCGCCACTATCCAAATACCACACCGATCCCAATGCACTTGAAGCCATGCATGCGATCAAAGAAAAGTCAAGCTCAAATTGTGAGATAAGAGCCTCACCAGTTGTAGCTCCAGCAGTCGTCTTGTTCTTCTTCTTCTACGTACAGTTAGTAGCGAGATGCCCACGTTCCTGACAGTGAAAACACTTCACTTTGGACAAATCCATCTTCTTGACTTTAGACTCGGAATTTGATTGGAATTTCTTCCCTTTCCCTTTCCTTGCCTTGGCATTCAAAGCACAATCCTCTTCATCATCACACTTTGATGAAGATCCATCTCTGGTATTTCTCCTGAACTCCTCTTGCACCAGATCTGACCATAGTCGTTCCCAATCTGGTAATTTTTCCCTTCCATTGACAGAGTCTTGATAACTGTGCCAACTCTTAGGAATACCTAGGAGCACCAAGCTCACCAAATCATTAGCAGCGACTGTTATTCCCACACTTCCAAGCTCATCCTGACATTGGACAAACTTCGTGAGATATTTTGGAATGGTGTCGCCTTTCTCCATCTTTATCTTCCTAAGTTTATCTTTGAGCACCAATTTGCTATGGTCGCTACTGTTTTCGAACAGATCTGTCAAAACCTTCCACATTGCATATGGTGTGGTTTTCCCATGGAGACTTGAGATAATGTGGTCTCGTCCTCCCTCCAACAGAATCCTACTCGCCTCCGCCACTTTCTTTTTCCATGCATCAAGATTTGCAGTGTCTGTCGCATCCGACTTAGGAACATCTGCATCAATGTAACCCTTCAAGCCATTGTCTTCGAGCACTGCCTCCATCCTGTCCTTCCAAGAAATGTAGTTAGAGCTGCCCTCGAGTGCATACTCCAACCTCAAGCCATTGAAAGACATTTTGATCTTGAATCAAGTGTCGCACCAAGAAAATCTTGCAAATTTGAATGTTATCCAACCCAAAACTCAACCCCTTCACTTCCCTCTTGCCCTGGGAGGTTCGCACCCCACCTGAGAGAAACCTGAGGGAAGTTTGTACCCTGCCTGTGTATAGCGTGCGAACTTTCCTGTCAAGTTCGCACCCTGCTAGTGTATTTACCTGCAAGAATGCTCAAGAAGTTCGCACCCTGCTCCACTATTAGGGTGAGGGAAGTTCGCACCCTGCTAGTGTATTTTCCTACGAGAATGCCAATGAAGCTCGTACCCTGCCTTTGTCTAGAGGCGAGACAGTTCACACCCGGCTAGAGGTGGGACCTACGAGAATGAAATTATGTTCGCACCTCACTTCCGTGACTCCATGGCCTCCATGGCTCCGATACCATGTAGAAATTTCGATACAATTAATGTATTCCTGCGATTCTCCTAATCTAACAATTTCCGCCACTTGCTAAATACATAATCACTTCTACTATTATTATTGCGAAAGAAATTAAACCACGATCACAACCACAATGCACAAAGTGAAATATCAATAACACACAACACAGAAGTTTTATCGGGAAAGCGTAAAGCTAAAAACCACTACTATCATATATTATGTATATCATGAATCATGAAACAATCTCATACAAAACTCGAATCCAAGAGCTCTCAGTACAATACAATTGTCTCACACTGTCATACACAAATTAGCAAGTACATGTGCCAATTCCTGTGTCCAGACAACCTGCCTCCTCTGCACAAACTCTGCAATCCAAATTCTGACAATGAATCGAATGAATCAATTGCCTCATTTGTACATGCTCATAAGCATATTCACTGCATGTGTGAACAAATCACAACTGATAGCCAAACTGTCCCTTTCACCTGTTATCTCAACTGGATCTCCATTGGAACTGACATGCATGTAGTTAACCATGGCGAATCTTCAGTTGCATGTGAGTTCACTGATTAACTGAACTCTCACTAGTGCATGTTTAGTTACAACTAGTACAACTGATATTAACTCACTTAACTACACTTATAATTCTATTACAATTCCAAATCACTCAGTTATGAATGAGATAATAGATTAATATTTATTGTCTAATTTAATTAAGGGAAAACTAAATTAGACACATGTTTCTTGTTGACTTTTCAACATTCATCATGTTCCTTCTCCGTTTTTGAATAAACCAGAATAACATCGATAAATACTACCACGAACTTGTCTAAGTACCGATTGAAAATATTTTTCATCAGGCACATAAACATGGCTAGTGCATTAGTGAGTCTGAAAGGTATGACTACAAATTTGTAGTGTCCATATCTTGTTCGAAAAGTTGTTTTTCTTATGTCATCGTCCTTTATTCTAACTTGATGATAATCGTATCATAAATCCAACTTTGAAAAGATCTTGGCCCCACCTACTTGATTGAACAGATCATTTATCCTTGGTAAGGGGTATTTGTTCTTAATAGTCATTTTGTTCAATTATCTATAATCGATATAGAGTCTTAGAGTACCATCTTTCTTTCTCACAAAGAGGAATGGTGCCCCCCATGGTGAAATGCTTGGTCTAATATACTCTTTGTCCAACAATTCATGTAATTGTATTTTTAGTTCTGTCAGTTCTGGTAGACTCATTCGGTAAGGTGCTTTTGAGATAGGGGCTGAGTCGAGTAGTAATTCTATAGAAAATTCTATTTCCCTTCTAGGAGGTAATTCTAGTATCTCATCCACAAACATGTCTTTGAATTCACGTAGGACAACAAAGTCTTCTAACTTTCGCTTATCTTATTTTTCTAACAGGTTCATTACTTGGATGGCATAAACTTGACATCCCTTTCTCATACATTTTTTGAGTTTCATCGTTGAAATCTATCTTACTGATACAGGTTTTGGTATACCTTAGGTTGTTCTAGTAGTTCCAAAATCATCTTTATAGCTAAGTATTTTTGTATAAAAATCTAGTACTACTTTTTGTTGTTCCAAGCAATCCATCCCGATAATCATATCGTAAGATCCTAGTGGTAGGATACTCAGATTTGTTCTTATATTTTGACCATTTAAGCTGAACTCAAAATCATAAATAAAGTCAACTACTTTCCTTTTTGTACCTGTTGCTAGTTGTACAAGCCATGATTTTGTGTGCTTTAGTTTCTTAAGTTTATTTGACTCTACTACATCAGGAGTAATATAACTTAACATAGCTCCAGGGTCAATTAGAATAGAAATTAGAGTGTTATTTATTTTACCTTTGATTTCTACCACTGAGGACTGATGGTCAGCTTGTCGACCATCTATGGCTACATTTATCTGATGCAGGCCTCTGCCCACGTCTCCCACCATCAAATCCTCCTGCAAATTATGAACAACAGTTATGTTTGCTGACATTAAACATGGACAGTTCCTCCTTAGATGAATCTCTCCACATTCCCAACATTTTACTAGCTCGTGAGAGATGTTCCCAAACTTCTTCATTCCCAATTTTACCGATTTACCACTGCCTTGCGTATTTGGATGATAGGAGTGAAAATACTTTCTCGGAAAACTTTTTACTGCATTTTGATAAGGAGTTGTCTGGTATCCTTTCTTCCTCTGGTTCATTCGATCTTGTTTCTTATCCTTCTAGGATTTGGGAAACTCTATCCACTGTTTATATTGGTCATAGCACATTCGTGCTTTCCTGAATACTTCACTCAAGGATTTGGGGTTGTCAAACTCGATTCTATCCCTGTAGGACTGTGGTAGATAGCTTAATAATCATTGGGTTTTTAACTTATCCTCTTTGATGTATGGTACAAACCTTAGTAGTTCCAGAAATTTATTTATAAGGTCCTCCATCGTCATTTGTCCGAGTCGTAATTCATAAAATTCTTCCGTCTTCCTTTCATAATAACTTTCAAAAAGGTATTGTTTCTTGAAATACTTCTTAAAGTCAAACCATTCCAACTATTTTTCTTTTAGGCCCTTATCCAATTTCAGGTCTTGCCACCAAATGTTGGCCTTCCCTTTCAGATTGTAGATGGCCATTCTGACCTTCATATTGCTGGAATAGTTGAAGATCTAGAAGTATTTTTTGATGTCCAACAACCATGCCTTAGCTTCTTATCCTATCCTAGATTCTCCATAAAATCTAGTTGATTTAATATTTTTAAATTATCCTTCAAGGTGGTCTACTTGTTTTCTTTTTCTGTTTGGTTTAGATTTGTCTTCGGTTGAAGGTGTTCCTTCAGATGAACTGTCTCCGTTTTCTGTTTCTGGCCCAGAGTTCTTAGAGGCCCTTTTACTAACCTCTTCGTCATGGTTATCATCTTTTGGGATTTTCTTGGTCACTATACTGCACAACGGGACTTCATTTATCTCTTTTTGTTCCTGTTGTGTTTTCTTCAATTTTTCATTGTCAGCTTTGAAAATCTGCAGCTCAACAATAAGAGTCCTCATTGTTTCCAGTACTTCCGTAGGAGAGCTTCCATCACTATTGTTTCTTGGATATTCATGAGGTTTATGTTCTTGATTTCCTTCCATTCTAATTTCTACTTCATCCTGAGCTGCCATAATTGACAAAAAATAGAAAGGGATTTCTATTTGTAACAATAAAGGTTTATTAGTTTTCATAAGTTGAAATATATATTGAGTAACTAAAGTGGTCCTATTTAGGTCCAATGTTGTAAACTCTTGCTCTAATACCATATGTAATGTACCTCCAATTTAACATAAAAAAAAAAAAAAAATATTCTTTTTGGTACATTAATCCCCAGTATTTTTCGTTTAATAAAATTGTAGAACGGATACTTAAAATTTTGCTATGATTTAAGCCTGGTTATCTACTTGTAAAAGAGTAAAACCTTATGCCATACTAACTTAACAACTTGTAAGAGAGGCTCCCAATGATTACTAGCACTTCTCCAACTCATATATTATTAAATAGATACCAATACAATACATATATCCACCTATATAAGAGGATTCAAGTTTTAAATCCCTTGTTAATATCGGGCTCTTTAGATTTTGCGTACAAGTTTATACCCTTGAGAATTAATACTAGGACTCCTACCTAGCTGTATGTATATCATAATTCATACCCATAACGTAACACATATCAGGAAACAGGTTAATGATATTAATGATGATGCATGAGTCACTTCAATGTATTTTCTTTAATGGCTCCGTCGTGGTTATGACACTTTTAGTTCCCCATCATAATGATTGGAAAACCAGACCAATCCCACACAATTCTCTGCATGACTACATTGTAACTAAATCTTATCTCACCGATGGAGGTAACGGGATGATAACTAACTCGATAGAAGGTTAACGACTGGCTAGTTCCACTTGGACAGTCATGAAATGACTTTTATTAACTTTTCATCTTCATTGGTAAGGGGGAGATATGTATCTGCCAGGAGGAGTTAAAGTTCTATCCCTGTAATTAATTAGGGTCCTCTAAACACCAGTCATGAAGGCTCTTCCACCTACCACTCCCAATCCTAGTGTTCCAACTTTTCCCTAGCACATGGCTCGTACCTTCAATGTTTAATATGAATAGTACTCATATCCTCTTAGGGTTAGGAGGTTCCTCTCTTGCCATTGTGACTCCAAAGGGGAGGGTTCTACATTATGCATTCCTCAACAAGGAAGGGATACCATCTTTGCAATAAATTTTTTGTGAAGCCGATGGCACAAACGACTTCCTGGTAAGTTTCCAAGAGAGCTATCATATCTTAAATTTGAAACTAGAGTTGAGGGTTTTGTTAAGATGAAAACCTTTACTTCCTGTAACCCTTACTTTGATTTTAATGTCCCCCTTTGCTCTCGACGATAATGTTTGAAGTCTATGTATTTCTATTTTGGTACCGGTTGTAGATGAGGTTTTCCCACTGTATCCTTGAGTCACTACTCTTTACCTCTTTAACCTATTGTTATACATCGTAATCTATTGTTTGTTTCCTCGTGGAATTATTTCTAGTTTTGACCCTGTGGCCAATAATTGTGTTTGAAAGTAACTTAGAATAGTTTAGAGAAGTCCTTTCCTACGCTAGGTAAGGGTTCTAAAAATAGGGTCAAGTCTGTCTCTTAACTTCTTTGACTTTATCTGTGACTAATACATACTTTTTGAAGTATGATAGTGGGTTAATGAGGGTCTATCGCTCGTTAAGTTAGAGTACTTTCTACAAGAATTCTCTTGATTTTGTGTATGATGTTTTTTCCTTACGCTCTTTGGTTTGTTTGTAGAAGGGTTTATTAAGAAGGTGTAGATATTGAACTCGGACTTCTATTATTTTATTTTCAAAGTAATTGATAAAAATATGATTATGTGTATTAATGATGGGACTCTACCTATTGCAAGGGTACCCATCAGAAGTTCCAGGAACCATCCTCCCCCTTGGCCAAGGTCGTTTTTAAGATAGGGGCACGACAATAGGTGGACGCTGAGTTTCAAATCCTAAGTTAAGTATCCCTAGACATAGCTATGGTTATCAATTTACCTTTCATTCTAAGTTTAAAGTTTTACTCTATATTTTACTAATGTTTTTCAGTGATGAAACTTGCAGGGTTTATGACCACCCAAGGTGCAGGTGTCGGCCCCTACCCGTCATGAAAAAAGTACTTAGGTTCCATGATAGTGGCTCTCAAACTAGTTCTTCAATTCCAAAGCATTTAGGCCATGTTTCTATTTGTAGCTTTCTCTTGATATTAAGTAACGTTTCACATGCTCCGATTTCCTGTATTGGATGTCTGAGGGTTAAACCCTGATTTGTTTTTGTTATTGTTCCATTTAAGGGAAATGGGTACAGTCATGAATGGTGTAGGGAAATAAACTGTTATTTAAATACTATAATTGGCGAAACTAGATCCAAGTTTATTGTTAGAGGAAATTCTTTAATCTATTAAGATTATCATCAGAGAAAAGTTGTTGTTTTAAAGAAAGAGCTTTTCAGAAAAATTATCCTCAGCGTTCTGTTTGTTACCTCTATAATTTCATGTATTAAGGAATCTCTATTTAAGTTACAGGAACCATCATTTCTTGATTTCACTAATTTCTGTATGAATGATCTCTCATTAATGTAGTTATTATCTTTTGAACTTACCCAAAGGTGATCGTTCAAAAAACAGGATTTCGCATCGCTAGATTTCTGAGTTTTATCGATTCTTGTCCTTCAAACAATTTCATTTTTTTTTTTTAATAGATTGAGTTTACTCTGTAATTTCCTAAATAGTTTTTGTGAATAATATGGAATTTAAAGTATATCTTACAATCTCACAATTGTTTGCCCGAAACGTAGTAATGCTACAGTCATGAAATTTTAAGAACTTTTGTTTCTCTCAGCAAGACTCTCGATATAGTCGAATTGGAATATTGCACCTTTGTGTAAACAATAATGACCATTCAAAGAATATATAATATGTATACATTATGTTTGCATTGTGTGTCCATATTGTATCTGTTAAAATCATTATTCACTTTCCTGTAGTAGGATACTAACATACATAACTTTTCATTCGTGTAATAGGAAATTCATATAATTGTATCATTGGGTTTAGAGTGACTTTCCCCCTTAGTTATTTTCATTCCCATATACTTCATTATTTTGGTTCTATTCAAATCCAACTGTATAGATAATTCTATCTAGGAAATTCTTCCTAGGAATTAAATTGCAGAATTAAATGTATACCTGTAAATAGATTTGCTCTTCCAAGTTCATTGATGCATATATATAATTCAACTTAAATGATTTAACTATAGAGCTAGATGTATACATGTAAATAGGTTTGTTCGTTTAATTCCATTGATACATATATGGTTCTTCTTTAAGTTTTAATTTCAGGGAACATTTCCATAACTAAATCATACAAATCCATTTGATTATTCTAGGAGGATATCAAATGATTTATAACTTTCATTCAGGTTCTAATTCAATCGTAGAGGCTTCCAGGAGATGATTTCAGAAATGATTTATAAACTATTCTATAGTAAAGTGGACTGCACATGTTCATGTAATCGAACAATCTTCACTCAGGTTATTGGATGCATAGAGACTTTAATGATTTCACTATATATGTAACTAATTCATCCCACATAGACATAAATACTTAAATTTAGATATAGCAAGTACCTTACATCAATTATACGATCATTAAAACAGATAATGAGAATTATTTCAGTTCAGATTTAACACGTACAGTGCGTCAGATATGAAATCATTCAGACAGATAAGGATTAGAGTAACATATCTGAACTAACTTGTGGAAAGACAAAGGGAACATCCATGTTCCTCCCAATCGTATAACCGAGCAGCCAAAATCACTTGCACAGTTCACCCCCAAGCCTGACCATGAGTCCATGAGGGTAAACTTGAAAACAAAACTCCTTCTCAGCAATGACTTTCAGTTCCAGAAAGTTCCTCTTGCCTCACACTCAATCAACAATGTTCATAACAGCAATAAAACCAATAGTCTCCTTTCCCTAGCATACTAGGCAGCATCCTGCCTCCTCACATATGTTATTTATCAATTTTCCTAGGTCTTTTTCCCTCCCTTGGGGATTTTTTTAGCTTTCTAAATATCTGATTTTTAGGGGTTGCTAATGGCCAAATCATTGATTTTCCACTTGTAACAATCAGTCTAGGGGTAGTTCCAACATGCTCCCCACTCATGGAGTCATGGTCAGCTAAATTCAACATGATTGTTCCATTTTTCCTCCTGCAATCAATATTAAATATTATGTTTTCATACAAGTGTCATAGTCAAATAGTTAGTTGGGTCAAATCAGGTCTCTGCCCAACAGTCATAGTAATTAATTACAACTATTAAATTTGAAATTCAAAATTGCCATAAATGGCAAAAATATTCCAAATTCAAATTTACTAAAAACGGAATAAATTTCCAATAAATTTAAATTTCAAAAATATTTTATTTTTGGGGATATCAAAGATCACATTTGGAGAAAAGTAAACTTGGAAAAGCAATTTTGAGTTAGTTAGCCACTAGAACCAAAAGAAGAATCCATCATATGGTCAGAAGTTGTTCCATCATAAGAATCCATCATATGGTCAGATGGTTGAATCTGTTAGAAGGATATTTCTCGGTTCATGAATTTTTCGACTGAGAAAGGATTATTTTCGCACTCCTCAAAGCCACCCCCCATGTCAAGGACTGGTGGGAAACCTACTCAGAGAAGCAAGGAGAGGGGGAACCCTCTCTATTCTTGGCCACACCCACTTGGAATTCTTTTCGAGACGCCATTAAGGAACAATATTATCTCATGGGGAGCTATGAGGACAAATACATACAATGGACTACGCTGTGACAACAAAGGGACCAAGATGTGCATGAGATGATTAATCTGTTTCATACCCTACGCACAAAGTTGGGTATCAAATATTCAGAGAAACATTTGGTGTTAAAGTACCACAATTGTCTGCACAGATACATTCAGGAGGAAATGGAGTTCCTCGACATCTCCTCGCTTGGTGTGGCGTACTAATATGCTGTGAAGATTGAGAAGAAGTTCAAACAGAAAAAGCAATACTTTGGGTCTGTGAATCAGAAGCAAAGGAAAGGTACCACCAAACCGTAGAACAAAGGACCAATCCAAGGCAACGTGGCCCAGGATAACCTACCAAATCCATAAGCAAAGAACAACACCATGAAGCCCCAAAAGGACACGGGGAAGTGGTGTGAGTTCCATAAGAGCTCCACTCACAACACAAGTGAGTGTTGGGCCAAGAAGTCACTGGTAGCCAAGTTGAAGGCTTCTGAATCGGATGCATGCTCCGACTTTGAATCATAACCCGACAAGGGGAATGATAAGGGGAAGCAAATTATTGATGTGGATCCCAATGCCACTACTGCCACCATGAAGATCCAAAAGGAGGAACTAGAAGATCCAAAGGAGGCAGAGCATCTCTTCCATTCCAAGATGTGGGTAAAGGGTTTCCCGTTGCAGTTCAGTATCGACAGCGGGAGCCATAAGAACCTCATCTCGGTAGAGGTTGTGAAGAGGCTGGGCTTGCCGACCACATCACACCCACAACCATACATCATCGGGTGGTTGCACCAAGGATGGGACCTCTATGTCAGCCAACAATGTCGTCTTCCCTACAACATCAAGCCCTTCATGGATGAGGTATTATGTGACATTGCTCCTCTTGATGTTTCTGATGTATTATTAGGCCAATCGTACTTGTGGAAGCAACATGATGTGTTTTATCACTGAAATTTTGTCCACACATGGCGACAAGAACTCCGCATCGTCAAAACAGGAAAAAAGTCATTCATGGCACAAGATTAATTCCTCAGCATTGCAAAAGGGTCAAAAAACTATACAAAATGACCAAAAATTTGAAAGGCGCTTTACATCATCTGGGTGTGCGCGCGTATGCGCGTAAAAACAACGTACAAAGCGTGCATATGTGCACAAGGCGCGGCTGTTGGGCGAAAAACCTGCGCGCCTGCTAAACGGCGCATTTATTGAAATTGGTCGGCCTCCCAACCACTAATGGATCAGCTCCCAAGTCGATTTGACACCAAATCCGAGCTCAATCCTCATGGTGGGCTGGTCAAAGACCTA
>ML779639.1:1130006-1153229 GCA_009831015.1 Picea engelmannii | reverse complement strand
TGAAAATGTCTCCTTGGTATATATAGGAGACTAGGAGGTATAATTACAACTAATGGCCTAAAGTCGACATAAATAAAATAACATTACTAATATAATATGCCCCAATTAAGGGGTAATGAGACAATATTAGGGCTTAACATGCCTTCCCCTTGAGACAAGTGTTGTTCGCAACGCTTGAGTAACTCTGGATGCTTCTTTATAAAAGACTCATCTTCCCAAGTGGAATCTTCAGCCGGTAGTTTCCTCCATTTAATGAGATACTTTGAAGTGGATCTATTCCTCAGTTGGTGAATTCTTGTGTCAGTGATGGCTTCAGGCTCCAATATGAATTTTCCTTCCTCATCAAGTTTTGGCAATATAGTTGGAACTGGGATCTTTTTTCCTATAACCTTCTTTAAGCATGAAACATGGAAAACTCGGTGTACTCGTGAAGATGTAAGCAGCTCCAATTTGTATGCCATAGTA
Source organism: Picea engelmannii (assembly GCA_009831015.1). Classification (NCBI taxonomy): domain Eukaryota; kingdom Viridiplantae; phylum Streptophyta; class Pinopsida; order Pinales; family Pinaceae; genus Picea; species Picea engelmannii. Next base: position 1,152,764 of record ML779639.1, on the reverse strand, counting down.
CCAATCTTTTGCAACACCTTGTAAGGGCCATAGTACTTTGGTGATAATTTATTATCCTTATTGGATTTCGTGAGGGCATTTGTTTGTATGGTTGTAGTTTTAAAAGCACCCAATCCCCTACTTCAAAACTTCTTTCACTACAATGTTGATCTGCTTGTTGTTTCATGCAATTTTGTGCCATGCTTAGGTTGTCCTTTAAGATTTTGAGAACTTGTTGTTGATTATCGATGTGATATTCCACTACTTGAACCTTAGATTTTTCTTTTAGAGAAGAAGTGATGGAAGGAGGGTGGTATCCATAAAGTTCCATAAATGGTGTCATTTTTGTTGCAATATGAAAGGAAGTGTTATAGCACCATTCTGCCAAGGGTAACCATTTGAACCATTGTGTTTTTTTATTAGAGACAATGCAACGAAGGTAGCCTTACATACATTTGTTCACTATATTAGTTTGTCGATCAGATTTAGGATGATAGGATGAGCTATGAGCCAATTGAGTACCCAAAAAAGAAAATAATTATGTCCAAAAATGTCCAGTGAAGATGGGATCTCTGTCACTTATAATAATCTTTGGGCTCCCATGTAGCCTTTGAACTATCTCCATGAGTGTGGTGGCAACTGTACTAGCTTTGAAGGGATGAGAGAGTGCACAAAAGTGTGCGTACTTGGTCAGTCTATCAACAATCACCATGATGACATTCTTTACTTCAGACTTTTGTAACCCTATGATGAAATCCATGGAAACCTCCTCCCAATGCTAACTTGGGATGGATAATGGTTGTAAAAGATTTGGGGTCTTAATTTTTTCCACGTTATTTTTTTGGCAAACCAAACATTCTTCCACAAACCTTTGAACATTAGTTTTAAGGCCATCCCAAAAAAAATCCTTCTTGACTATATGGTAGGTTTTCAAAAATCCGGAGTGCCCTCCTACTGGAGAGGTGCTCAATTCCAACAGTACCTTTTGTTTGAGTTGGGGGTTCTTACATAAATATAAGTGATATGTGTACCATAGTGAATCATTTTTCCATGTAAATGTATTTGATGCACTAGAATCCTGTTGCAACCTTTGAATGAGAGTCCACAATTTTTTGTCATTCTTCCATTCAACCCTTGCTTCTATTATCCAATCGGGTTGGATGATTGAGATAGCACAGAGAAAGGCCTCAACTTCTTCATCCTTTCTTGAGAGTGCATATGTCACAACATTTTTCTTCCCCTTTTTATAGACGATTTCAACATCATAACCCAATATCTTGGTTACCCATTTTTGTTGTTCTTCTTAAGATAGTCTTTGTTCCAAGAAGTATTTAAGACTATCATGATCTATTTTGACCTTGAACTGCCTACCTATTAGGTAAGGACACCATTTCTTCAATGCATGTAGTATTTCCATCATTTCGTTCTCATAAATGGGTTTGTGTAAGTCCTTTCCCTTGAGTGGTCAACTTTCAAAAGCCAGGGGCCTTCCTTCATCCATTAGGACAACACCAATTCCATTTCCCAAGGCATCACATTCCACAATAAAGGTTTTTGTGAAGTCTGGAGTGGTCAAGACAGGAGCTTTACACATCACCTCTTTAATTTGTTCAAAAGCTTTAGTTGCTTTTGGAGTCCATGAAAATGCATCCTTCTTAGTTAGTGGCGTTAAAGGTGATGCTATTCTTCCATAGTAATGAACAAACTTGCGATAGTAATTTGTCAAACCGAAAAATCCTCTAAGATTCTTTAATGTTTTGGGAACCGGCTAGTCCATCATGGACTTAATATTGTTAGGGACTACCTTGACACCTTCATGAGATACAATATGACCCAAATACTCTACCTCCTTTACTCCAAAGAAACATTTGGATGGTTTGGCATATAGTTGTTGCTCATTTAGTAGTTCTATCACCTTGTGAACATGTCGCACATGATCCTCCCAAGACTTGTGATAGATTAGTATATCATCAAAAAATACTAACACAAATTTTTGAAGGAAGAGCTTGAAAATGGAATTTATCAACCCTTGGAATGTGGAAGGTGCATTTGTAAGGCCAAAAGTCATGACCAAAAATTCATAATGGCCTTCAAGAGTTCAAAATGTTGTTTTTTGGATGTCTTCTTCCTTCATTCTAATCTGATGATACCCTGAACGAAGATCCAATTTTTTGAAATAGATTGCTCCATGTAGTTCATCTAACAATTCATCAATGACAGGAATGGGAAACTTATCTTTAATAGTGATCTTCTTGAGCTCTCTATAATCTAGACACATACGCCATGAGATATATTTCTTGAATACCATTACCACTGGTGCAGAGTAAGAACTTTGGCTAGGTCTAATAATGCCAACCTCTAACATTTCTTCAACCATGCGCTCAATTTCACTCTTTTGGGCATAAGGGTATCTGTATGGCATGATGTTAGGAGGAACACTCCCAAGAATTAGGTGAATTTCATGATCATGATTTTGAGTGGGTGGAATACCTTTGGGAATATATTCAAATACTTTGGAATGATTATCAATGATCCATTGTGTTAGAATATAGAATATGGTGTGCTTGTTTTACCATTGACGATACCTTCGTCACCCAACCATAGGTCGAAGCCTCCCTTCAAGAACCTTAACCTTGACTGAGAATTCCTCCAGAAGCAAACCCTAGGCTAGATAGCCAAACAAAGAGTAGTGCATCAATCCCCAAGGATAGCACATCACAAAAAGTTGATCAGATAGTCCAAGACCTAACCAATAGATATTCAAGCCAATACTAAGAACTAGTTGTTGTTGCAGCTACACCTGCAACCCTCCTCCAAACCTGCGCACCAAATTGCAACTATAATGCGCACCAACTAGGAAACTGCAATTCTGAGATGCTGCAAATGAGAACTGGAGCCCTGTATTTATAGTAATCCTGCCAGTTTTGTTGGGGCCGACTTCTCCTTCTAGGTATGTGTCTGTTCAGTATATTATTATTATTTCTGGCCAACTTCTTATCTTGGAGGCTAATAGCCTAATATAAATTATCTTCTTGAGCTGACAAGGATTCTATGGTTATTATCCAACTCATTAGGGTTTCTCTTGCTTCCCAGAGTCTTCTATTCTCGTCAGGTTCACAAGTGGGGGTAAATACCTCCTGCAGCTACCATAATATTAACACTCCCTCCTAGCTAGAGAGGTATTTACAGGTAATGGACTTGAGCACAAAATATACCATTTACCCAGTAGCATCAATATAGTCATCTAGACTATTTCATGACTAGATCATGAGCATCACCATCATCATCAACTACATCATCTCTCAGAACCATACTTCATTTGAGTATTTAGATATGATGTTGGATAAGTCACTCTCACCATAGAGTGATACAAGAGGAGTAAAAGCTCTAAACTATTTTTCGTCTGGAAAATCTTTGTTCATCATTCATTTGAATGATCATTATCTCCAATAGACTGTTGATAGTCTTCAAGGAAATTAGAACAAGGATATAAAACACCTGTGTTTATTCATAGTAGTACATAACTACAATCCAGTGGTTCACTACCACATCAAGTAATACATAAGTACTTGATCAGCAACATATGGTTGCAAACGGTGAAACATATTCATCACACTAGTCCTCATCTACTATCATATAGTCTTCATAACAAACATCTAAGAGCATCCTGCATAGAAACAATGTTATGATAAAAATTGAATCATCTAGGCCAATCTTTCACTCACGTCTGTGAGATCTGAAAGAATGTATGCCACCACAGTAGTCTTCATCTACATAGAAACAATGTTATGATAAAAACTGAATCATCTGGGTCGATCTTTCACTCATGTCTGTGAGATCTGAAAGAATGTCTGCCCTCAGTATAGAATATCAACAATAGGCTATCTACCACTTTCTTCTCAACCAAGGAAGAAGGATTATTTCTAATTTATGAGCCTGGACCATTTCTCACCCTGGGCCATTCCTCTGACATTAAACAAAGTGTAACCTGGAGAGAATGATTCTACCCTCGAGAAATGTTTGGACCATTCCTTACCCTAGGCCATTCCTCCAACACTAAACAAAGTGTAACCTAGAGGGAATGAGTTTTCCCTAAGGAATGACTGTCCTAGACTATTCCCCACCCTGGACCATTCTTTCGACACTAAACAAAGTGTAACCTGGAGAGAATGAGTCTTCCCTCGAGGAATAACTGTCCCTGATTGCTGAGCCTGGACTATTCCCCACCCTGGGCCATTCCTCTGACACTAAACAAAGTGTAACCTGGAGAGAATGAGTCTACCCTCAAGGAATAATTGTCTGAACCATTCCCCACCCCGAGCCAATCCTCCAACACTAAAAAAAGTGTAACCTGGAGAGAAAGAGTCTTCCCTCGAGGAATTTTTTTCCTGCATCAACCTCCAAAATGGACAATTCTTCGAAACTACTCACAACTGTGAAATTCGAAAGAATGATTGCCTGGCGAGGCAGACCATTCTACTTGACCACTACTCAGAGTGACTACCAAGAAGAATTACTATCCTAGACCACTCCCCATGTTAACCACAGTGGGAAGTCGTTGTCTATGATACATCATCAATTAGTCTGCCTCCCATGTTAACTACAATGGGAAGTCATTGTCCGTCAGAAATCTCATTCCACTTTCTGAACAAAAAAGCATCTCTCCAATATGGACTATTTTTCAATTACAAAGATAAATGATATTTTCAATGCTCCCTCCTAACTGGAGAGTTATTTCAATCACAAAAATAAAATGTCTGTGTACCTTCTTCTAGTTTGGAGAGTCTTCCCTTCCAGCTAAGAGAGTTATTTCCATGAGCTCTAGCTTGAGTATGCAAGTTCTTTCATCTTGAATAGAGGCTTTACCAAAATGTATGTTTATCTACTCATCTGTGGAGATATGTATTGGAGAAATCATTTTCTCCCTTCTGGACTTTATCATAGATAATGTAATTCTTGTATTGTAGTCTAGAACACTATGAAGGCTTCATGTAGATCTGAACAATAGAGTATATCATAGTTGGAGAACTGGAACATATTCATGTGGTACTTCTTCTGTCATCATGAGATATGATCTTCTGAGTAGTCATCTTGACATTATAGGAAATCTTCACCATGCTTCTGTTGTGAACTGGAGGTTCTCCACAAAGTTGTCTTCTTCTTATCTGCATACAGGAGTCTCTTTCTGGTATGCCTCAATGTCTTGAGATTGCTCTTCATATGCTCTTTCTCTGGAGAATATTCTTTGCATTCATCTGATGTAGAATTCTGACCCATGGATGTCACAGATGATATAATGACTCACACAGTGATATGTTTGGTGTACTAGAACAAGTAATCATCATAGTCTTCTCCCTCCATCTAGGAGAACCTCTGGTTCTAGATCTTGCAATTCTTTTATTCATAAGTCTTCCATACACTGTTATTCATCATGACTTTCGGTTCTTCTACTTGATTTCTTTTAGTGAGTTCATATTAGGCTAGTAATCTTGATATAATGACTGGTTGTTCTGGATTCTCTTTCTTTCTTGGAATCTTCATGTTCTTCTTCAAGTTTTTCTTTAGCTCTTGGTTCCAAGGAGTTTCTTATAGATTCCATGCTCTAGAGATTCCACTTCTTCCTTTCATCATAGAATCACAAATCTGGATGAACAATCGGGGATTCTTTAAGGCTTCTGAGGAAGTCTTCTTCTGTGGTTGAACTAAACACATGTTGTCTTTCTTGACTGCTACCATGGATATATACATTTCATCATCTTTAATGGATCATAGGATTAGCTCCCTCCTAATCCTTGCTTCATGTAAGAGTTCATATAATCTACTCCCATAATCTGATTGATTCCATGCTTCTGTCTCCATCATTATTGTCTTCTACAATATATAATAGAGTCCATGCTTCCATTTGCATCCTTATTGTCTTCTGCAATATACAATTGGCTCTCTTGTCTAATAGAGTTGACGCTTTTGTCTTAGTTGTCGTCATAAGTCTTTCTCCAATTTCTCTTGATGTCTGACTTCTAAGTCTCTTCAAGATTGATTCTGATTTCATCTTATCTTGTAATAGCTTTCACATGATATATTTCATCCCTTCATGTGTATTATCTAATGATATTCATTCTTATCTTGTTGTTCTTTCATAGGTATAGTTCTTCTTGGAACACATTATTTTCTAAGATATACAAGATATGTACAAAGACGATGCAAACAAGATATGTACAAGAAATGAGAAGAATGTTGTTACCTTTTAGTAGAAGAAGTCTCTTCCATCCTGCTTAGTCTTCTTTGTCGGTTCCTTTTCTTCGGCAATCGATGCTTCATGTTTCTCCTTCCTTTTCTTTAGCTCGAGACACTAATTTCTGTAGTGACTGTACTTCTGATAGTTGAAGCACTGTATTTCTGAAATGTCTTTTTCTTGATTTGGCTTCCTCCTTGAACCAAACTTCCTTTCGTTTCTAAAGTTCTTGAATCTTGCTGTGAAGGCTTGATCATCATACTTCTTTTGGGATCTCTCTTTTGCATTGATACTTGATTCTTCTTGAGAACAACAAGTCCAAAGTTCTTCAAATGTTGGGTACTCCTTCCTTGTGTTCATTCTTGCGGCAAATGCATCCCATGTCTTGGGAAGACCATTGAGTACTATGTTCACCAATTCCTTTTCTGAAGTGATTTATTCAATAGCTTGTAGTTGATCTCTTAGCTGGGAAATCCTTACAAAGTATGATGTTATGTTGTTGTCATCATTCATCTTCATGTCACAGAGCTCATTCTTCAGACTCATAACTTGTCCAATGTTTCTGACTAAGAAGAGATTTGTTAGGGCATCGTACATCTTCTTCGATGAGTCAAGATGGGAGATGTAGGGTATCAAGTGGTATTTTATGGAATCCACTATGATACTCATGGAATTGATGTCAACATCTTTGAACTTCTCCATAGCTGCAACGTTCTGCGGTTCCTTCTCTTCTCCTTCTTTAAACTCTGGCTTCATGATCTTTCCTTTCACAATATCCAACACTTTATTCTTAGCAAGGATGAGGTCAATCCTTGTCTTCCACGCTCTGAAGTTAGAGGCTCCATATAGCTGGTTCTCAGACTTCATAGAGTTCGACATGGCTTGCTTGACTTGGTCAAACCCTAGATTTGAGCAGAAACCCAACTTCACGTCTTGACCTTCTGAGAGTACCAGGAGATGCGCTGGGCTAAGGCGCACTGATATATCCAGAGATTAGGTCAATCTAGTCACTTAAGGTGCCTTGAAAAGAGGTTTAGGGTTTCTACAACTGCTTCTGCTAGTAACCCTAGTTGTAGTGATTTTGGAAACTACTCCTGCTAGTAACCCTAGCAACAGTACCTCAACGAGCTCAATATCTAGCAGCTATGTTTCATTCCAGCATTTTAGGCTGACTGAAGGGGTGTGGGCCCATAACATTTTAGAATATAGAAGATGGTGTGCTTGTTTTACCATTGACAATACCTTCGTCACCCAACCATAGGCCAAAGCCTCCCTCCGAGCACCTTAACCTTGACTGAGAATTCCTCCGGAAGAAAACCCTAGGCTAGATAGCCAAACAAAGATTAGCGCATCAATCCCCAAGGATAGCACATCACAAAACAATGATCAGATAGTCCAAACCCTAGCCAAGAGATATTCAAGCCAATACTAATAACTAGCTGTTGTTGCAGCTGCACCTGCAACCCTCCTCCAAACCTGCACACTAGACTGTAACTGCAGTGTGCACCAACTGGGAAACTGCAATTCTGAGATGCTGGAAATGAGAACTGGGGCCTTGTATTTATAGTAATCCTACTAGTTTTTTGGGGGCTGGCTTGTCCTTCTAGGTATGTGTCTGTTCAGTATATTATTATTACTTCTGGTCGACTTCTTCTCTTGGAGGCTAATAGCCTAATATAAATTATCTTCTTGAGCCGACAAGGCTTCTAGGGTTATTAGCCATCTCATTAGGGTTTCTCTTTCTTCCCAGAGTCTTCTATTTTCATCAGGTTCACACGTGAGGGTAAATACCTCCCACAGTTACCATAATATTAACACTTTGGAGATCTTGAGGAATAGATGGCTTAGATGTTTGAACATATAGTGAGCATAGTTGTACAATAATGCCTTGATGCCCCTTTTTCAATAATTTTTTCATGTTGTTAGAGCTTATGACCTTACCAGGTCTCCTTGTGATACCTCTTAACTCAATTTCTTTTCCTTCCAATGAAAATTTCATGAAAAGTTCTTGAAGATTAAAAGCCACTGTTCCTAATGATTGTAACCATTGGATTCCTAGTACAACATATGCACCACCCATGGGTATAGAAATCATTGGAATTTTCATTACATATTCCCCCATAGTAAGATTGAACTTATTTCATTTTCCTGAGCAATTGACAGTTCCTCCATCTACAATCATTACTTGAAACTCTGGCAATGTATATACAAAGCAATTGAGATATTTGGCTAATTTATAGTGAATGAAATTATGAGTACTGCCAGAATCAATTAGGACTATTACCTTTTTCTTTTTGATGTATCCTTCGATCTTGCAGGTTTGAGGAGTGCTAATTCCAGCCAATGCATTACACGATATCGTGGGAGTCAACTCTTCAGATGAAATTTCTTCTACATTTTCATCTTGAGATGGTTCTTGTTCTTGTTCTTCTTCCTCTTCACAATATAAGTAGAATAATTTCTTCTCACCACACTTATGTCCCTTACTTTACTTGCTGTCACAATTAAAGAATAAACCTTTTTCTTTTCTTTCCTCCAATTGTTGAGGTGTTTTAGAAGAAGGAGCATTGTTCTCTCTATATATGTTAGGATTGGTCCTTCTAGTAGCCATATCCATATTTTTACTTTCAACATTTCTTGCCACCTTAAATGCATTGTCCAATGATTTGGGTTCCCAAAGGCGAACCTCATGTTGAATGTTATCCTTTAAAGTTCCTATGAATACAACAATCAAGTGCTCATCTGGAATATTGGTCACCTTTATATTCAATCTTTGGAATTTCTCAATGTGCTCGGTAACTGAACCCTTTTGCTTGAGATTTATCAATTGGATAAAGAAGGTATTGCTCCTTGTATCCTCATAGTGTGCTATCATTTCTTCCATGAAAATTGTCCAAGTGATGAGATATTTGTGAGACCAAAGCCATCGATACCATACAAATTGATTAGGTTCTAAATATAAAGAAGTAATTCATACCTTTTGTGTATGTGGCACATTATGGAGATCAAAAAATTCCTCCATTTGAGGTATCCACGTGATTGGGTCCTTTCCATCAAACTTACTCATATCAATCTTAGGAACGTGGTTGGTCTTCAAAACAAAGTTGAAGTTTCTCCATTCTTGATTCACCTTCCTTGTGTCCTCATCAGGAATTTCATGGGATGCATTTTCACTTTCAGGTGTCTTCTCTGTTACGAAATTTTTCAATACTTCCATGATCCCCCCTTTTAAACCATCCATCTTAGTATCCAACTTAGCTTCCATTGAATCCATCTTAGTATCCAACTTAGCTTCCATTGAATCCATCTTAGTATCCAACTTAGCATCCATTGAATCCATCTTCTTTTGTAGTTCATTTATGTCCCTACGCATTTCTTCACCTTCATCAAGAGTCCAAGTAGGATTTTTTGGAGGCTTATTTGGTGTAGAAGTTCCCTTTCTTGGTGGCATGTTGGCCAAGTATCACTTTTGAACCTTGATTTTGAGGTGGTTCTGCTAGACAATATTTCTTCTGTTGTATCTCCCAAGTTTTGGCCCTTTTGGGCATGAAACTTTCTTTTATGTAGTTCTTTGATATTTCTTCATTGCAATGCCACAGGTCTGATAAAAATTGGATGTACCAAGTGGAATTTACGATAACTTCCCCACAACTTGCCGATTTTTTTTCTTTCTAGGAGATCTCACTTATATAGTGTGCCCCGCACAAAATAATTGATATAAAATTCTGAAACTCACACCAGAAATACTGCAGAATGTCCACAATCCAATGAAACTAGTCCCACTCAATTTGGATAATCTAGGAAGAAGTTATGATTGTTTTACCCGGAACACCTTATTGAGCCTAGTCAATAGGACTAGTGAGATACCCTATCTTACATAGGCCGTATCTACAAATTTAAGATGACCCAGAAGCTGAAATTTTTACCAAAGATACTTTACTAATTTATGTCAATATCCTCCAGAGTTCGTTTCTAAAATGTTACAGAGAATTTTTTATAGTGAAAATTCCACAATGATTCAGTTTAAGATGATTCCATAACCCTATCTTATACAGGCTATATCTCTGAAAGTATAAGGCTTCAAGAGGTAAATTTTGAACCCAACGTACCTTGATCTGTCTGCTAAATATCCTCCAAGCCGTTCCTTTTGAAATGTTGTAGAAAAAACTTTATACCGAAAATTCCAAGGTGTCTTAGATGTAGCAGCAAAACCCCAAGACCTTGAGCTCTGATACCATATGTTAAGAACCAAATATCAATATAGCATATAAAAACTTCAGAAAAAGCAATCAACGCCTTGAAAAATAGATAATTTAAGATAATAATCCTCAGCCTTGTATTCTAGATAGAAACGGTACACTAGAATTGAGTAGAAGCAGTTCATTAGCCCTGAAAGAGTAGGAGCAGTAGCCAATGAGGTGATGGATGGAGGGAAACTTCTCTCTTTTTCTCATCACTCTTTCTCTTTCAATTGGGGAGACAATACAAGGATAGGTAGTCCCAATAGTAGGAAAGATATTGATTATCAACCGAGCATTACCTATTCACTGGAAAAACCCATCAAGTGGGCATTATCCTCTGTTCCCATTGATACACAACCGGGATGGAGGGTCCAAGCCCTTGAGAAACATGTTGGACATCATCTCTTCATCAAAAATCCTTGGTGGGATTTGAACTCGACCACTACTTCATTTTTTAGGTCGAATATACATTGTAAAGCTAGCTCCTCCACATATAATGTCGTCATTATATACGATCGATGTTGATCTCCCTACCCATCAACACAATACTGAAAGAACACCCAAGGATGAGATACTAGTTAAGTTCTTTGTGAAGGCCAGGTGTGGGTATTGATTTGGTCTTACCTAGTGAGTGGAAGAAGGAAGTCGATCTCACTCAGCAGGTAAAGATTCAGATCTCCCCCAATAACATAAGTAAGAATCTCCCTAGAGTCTTACAATAATGTCCTGGATCTCCCTTATAACATAAATAAGAGGCTCGCTAATCTCAGTCTGTGGGTTACTGTACTTTTCTACTCAAGTACCTCAACAAGTATCTTAGGATTTTCCTTATTAATTTGTTGTTAAATAGTTGTTGGACTCCTTGATTGAAATACTCTAAAATAACCTACAACCTTGAAAACAAAAATGAAACCCATAAGATCTATGCAATGTTGGGTACTCTAATCACAGGTGATGAAGGACCTCATCTGGTTTGTTCGATATCATTAAGTGAGAGGGTAATGAAAGATGAAATGGGGGACTAATGCATATTGAAAGTGGATCGAAACTCCATTTTTGAAAAAAGAGAAACAAAACAAAACGTCAACAACCCAATCTAAACCCGCAAACCCAATACTTGTTTTTATCTTCCTGCATATATAAAATAAATAAAATAAATGAAATACCATGAAATCCCCATCTCAAGACACAGAAATCCATAAGGCACAGGGATTTATGAAAGGAATCCAGAATGTAGAAATAGAAACTAGTTTTACAACTAGGCAAATAAGAGGTAGTGTTCAATAGAGAGAGTAAGAAGAATGCCATGAGTAGAAGTAAAAAAAACACAAATTTTAATTTAACCACATCCGCGACATTATCATAACAAAAAACAAGTTCCTACACATCCATCTTAAGGAACCCAATACAATTTTCATCAACGTAGAACTTCACATATAGATTTTTAAAATAATTTCAAATGCATATTTAACATGCGTATCGTAACCAAGGTGCAGAATTCAAAGTGGTTGTCCTGCATTTGCGCTCCTTCTGGCTTCTTCTTGGTAACCGCTGAGACCTCACTAGTACCTCCCAGCCAATGCTACGGGTACTCTTCTTCCCAAGCCCCCCGAGCCGCAAAGAGGCCACACATACAAACCAGAGAAAAGCTAGCTCTGAGCTCGCCTCGTAAGGTCGAGCTACCACTCCCTAATCGAGCTAGGCATCCCAACTCCCACAAGAAGAATCAGTCAAGAAAACTATCGGCAACGTAACCTTACACCTACCATCCGTCATCCATACTCCTCCTCGGCCATCATTTTTATAGAGTTTTCTTAGGAATTAGTTTCTCAAAACCTCTTTAGATTATTTTTATTAAATTTAATTAGGATAAACCTCCCTCGTACACATGTCACCTGATCCCTGAGTTTCACCAGAAAATCAATTATTTAATTATTTGAATTTTCCTATTTCCCTCACCCACCTAAAAGAATTCCTAAAAATTATCCTCAGTGTCCCTTTATTCCATTACATTTCTTAAATGAATGACGTCTTTCTTAAAACCTAGTTGATTTCACAATTAGAAGGTTCCAAAGAATAGATTCCCTACTATGTTAGACATTCCCCTTTTCCTTAAGTTTTAGATTTAGCAAGTTTATATATAAACAACAATTTAACCTTTTAATACTTTAATCATTCATTAATATTTTACTTTAATTATTAATGTTTGAATTTTCTTTACCCCCCCTTCTTGTTATATGTCCATTTATTTATCTTTTTGTTCACATTTTCTACTTAGACCTAGGTTTTAAATTGACTAGACTTGGCAAAAGTTTTTAAAGGAAAATTAGTTATTAAACTTTACTCATACAATCATTGATTTTAAGGGTGACAAGATCCTAAGGAGGCATAGCTTTTTGGGTTCTAGGTTTATTAACTTACCAGAGTTTAAAATTGTGACAAGTCCTTCAAGATGCACTACATGCTCCAAGGGTGCCACTTGCTTTCATTCATGTTTTATTTACATGATGTGCCCTTCAAGACGCACTATGCTCTCCAAGGGTGCCACTTGAATTTTGACTAATTTTTATAGACGTCCAAAACCTGGAGTCAATACTCCATTAGGTGACCTTGTGGGAGACTAAATTCCTCTATGGAATAAGGACCATGCCCTATTGCACACCCCTTAGAATCACTGTCAGCGACTGTCACAATATACCCTCACAACATTGTGGATCTCTCAAACTAGGTAATCTTTAACCTATAGTTTGAGCCACAACAAGAGTGCTAGTAGGTTGTGGCGGGACTACTGTCACACCTCTCCCTTAATATCTATGGTTTTCATGCATAACCCATTTACTCCTAATACGAGTCTGGTTAGCAAGCTATTGTTAGCTTGCATCCATCAATGAAACATGTGAGTGATAACCATAAACATCATAATATCTAGTCATATGTCACATATGTAATATCAAAAAATTCAAACCATAACCATCCACTCCCTGACTTGATCTAGAGTCTAAGGAGATCCATCGATTCCATCTACATCCTCAAACCTCTAGAGTCCTGCACACTTAGGAAAACCTGTCAATAGCACATGTCAATACAAATGTCATAAAATAACATATCATCATTCGCAAACATCATCATGCTCCATAATCAAATCAGCCAATCATATAGTGAACTGGATCACTTGGACACAAGTGTCCACGAGAATAAGTCACATCAAGTGCATGCAAGAGCGGGATGTTACAATGGCTACAAACAGTGATTTGGCTCAACCACAAATTCTTGTTTTAACTGAAAGAAATTATGATTATTGTTTTATCAAAATGAGAACAATTCCACATTCTCAATATATTTTGGAGTTTGTTATTGTTGGTTATCTAGCACCTACTGATCGAGTAGCAGAAATGGCTCTGACAAATGTTGAGTAGATTTTGTTGAAGGAGAAAAAAAATAAAGACAACAAATCCCTCGGTCTTATTCAACAAGGCCTAACTGAAAGCATGTTTCTAAACGTATCAAGTGTAGTGTCTTCAAGGAAATATGGGGACATTCTTTAAACTAGCTATCAAGATGTATCCAAGGTGAAGACTGTTAAGGTTCACAATTTGAGAAGGGACTTTGAAAATATGAAGATGAAGGACAATGATTCAGATGATAGTTTCATGACACTAGTAATGAATATTGTGAATCAGCTAAGGTAGTAAGGTGAAGACCTCTCAGACAAGAGAGTAATTGAGAAAGTTCTCAAATCTTTTCCAAAGAAGTTTGAATAGGTAGTTGTACCCATAGAATAATTTAAAGATATTATTCTTATGAATATTGATGAATTAACAAGTTCTTTGATTTCTCATGAATCCAGTATGTTTAGATATGATAATCCATTAGAGAATGCCTTCAAATCCTAGGTGCATGTTACTAGAGGAAGAGGTAGAGGAAGGTCTAGTAGCAGAGGAAGAGGAGGTCGATTTGTTGGTCAAAGAGACAACAAAAGTGATTCAAAATCTAAGGAGAATGCTTAGCAGAATCCTCCTAGTTTAAGGGGGAGTAGCAGCAGATCCCGACAACACGAAAATCTAAGGTATGATAAATCTAAGGTACAATTTTACTATTGTAAGAAATTTGGACATTATGCTAACAAGTTTTGGAAGAAGCAAACATATGTTGGAAAGTAGTCTTGTCACATGACAGAGGATTCAGAGGATGATCAAAAACCCATGTTTCTGACTTGTAATGTCACCTAGGAATGTTCAAATTATGTTTGGTTTTTGGATAGAAGATGTAGCAATCACATGACTTGAAATAAAAGTTTGTTTTCCAGTTTAGATACCAATATTTAGTTTAGGATAAAGTTGGGTAACGACTCTAAGGTAAGAGTTAATAGTAAAGGTGTGATTCCTATTTATATTAAGAATTATGAAAGAAGAAAAAAAGATGATGTTTATTATGTACCTGGCATGAAATGTAATATGCTAAGTGTTGGACATCTGATAGAGAAAAAATGCAGAGTGTTCTTTAATAACAATGGATGCACAATTTATGCTAAGTATCCAAGTAAGCAGTTGATTGCTAGAGTAGAGATGACAAAGAATAAAATGTTTCCACTTTTTATGAGAAATGATTGGACTCACTCTTTGAATTCTTATAAATATAAAGGTTTGGATGAGTCATGGTTATGGAATTTGAGATATGTCCATTTACATTTTGGAGGTCTAGATTTGTTGCAAAAGAAGAAAATGGTGAACGGGTTTCCCAATATTTAGCAACCAACAAGCTCATGTGAGAGCTACGTACTTGCAAAGAATCATAGGGATGAATTTATTTCTGGAGTTTCGTACAAGGATAAAGCTCCATTGGAACTTGTTCACAAAAACTTATGTGGACCAATGAAAACATCTTGATTGATTGATAATGTCTATTTTATGACTTTTATTGATGATTTTGGTCGAAAAACTTGGGTTTATTTGTTGAAGCAGAAGTCTCAAGATTTTGATATATTCAAGAGATTTAAATTTATGGTTGAAAAGGAGAGTGGTAAATATATTAAGGTCTTCATATCAAACAGAGGAGGTGATTATATGCTAACTAATTTCATGGAATTTTGTCAGTCTCATAGAATCAAGAGACATTTTACTACTCTTTATACTCCACGACAAAATAGAGTAGTCGAAAGGAAGAATCAAACCATTATGAATATGGCTCGAAGTATGTTGAAGAAGATTGAAGTGGTAATAATAGGAGCGTATCCCATTTGAGGATTTTCAGGTGTGTAGCTTATGCACATGTACCTGAAGATATGAGGAAAATGTTGGATGACAAAAGTGAGAAATGTGTCTTTGTTGGATACAATAAGGATTATAAGGCATATATACTATATAATCCAATCACTAAGAAGTATGTTATCAACAGAGATGTTGATTTCAAAGAAGAAGAAGCTTGGGATGGTAGCATTGATAAAATTGCTTCATAGGGAGATGAAATATCACATGAAGATGATGATGGAGATGAGAAGGCCATATAGGGAAGACAATTGATTCCACATTCACATACGCCTAGAACAATAAATCATGTAAGGCAATCACTAGGAGTTTCCCGATCACAACTAAGAACGCCCGGAACATATGAGCGTGGTGATCCATCAGGTCACGATGGACAAAAAACAGGATCAGAGGTAAGTGATGAATCAAATCCTACTTTATATTTATTAAGAAACAAAATTAGAGGTCAAAAGACTAGAAGTTTAATATAATTGTATGAGAAAAATGATGAAGTAGATCAGGTTTCAAATTTTGCATTGAATGCATATGATGCTGTAAATTTTGATGATGTTGTTAAGAAAGAAGATTGGGTAGAAGCTATGAATGAGGAAATTGATGCCATAGAAAGGAATAATACTTGGGAACTTTTATATTTTCGTGAAGATAAAAATTGTATTGGTGTTAAATGGATTTACAAGACTAAGTTAAATGTTGAAGGTGAAATTGAGAAGCACAAGGAAAGGCTTGTAGCTCAGAGATTCAGTCAACAACCCAATCTTGATTATAATGAAAATTTTGCACCTGTAGATAGGCTTGATAGAGTAAGAATGGTGTTAGCCATTGTTGCACATAATAAATGTTGTATATACCAAATGGATGTAAAATATGCATTTTTAAATGGTTTTATGGAAGAAGAGGTTTATGTGAAACAACCTCTAGGATACACGATTGATGGACAAGAAGGTAAGATCTACAGGTTAAAGAAAGAATTGTATGGATTGAAACAGGCATAGAGAGTATGGTACAACAAAATTTATGAATACTTGAATAGTGAAGGATTCAACATGAGGCCTAGTGAGCCATATCTGTATACAAAGGTATTTCAAGAAGGTAAACTCTTGATTGTATGCTTGTATGTTGATGATTTGATTTTAACTGGAAATATTTCAGTATATGAGTTTAAGACAACCATGAAAACTGAGTTTGAAATGATTGATTTTGAAATGATGAAGTATTTTCTAGGCATTGAAGTAAATCAATTTGAAGATGGTATTTTTATTTGTCAAACTAATGCAAAGGACATATTGAAAAGGTTCGGGGTGGTGAGCTGTAAACGAGCTGTAACAGCTCACAACAATAAGAGCTGATATTATGTTTGTTCTAAGTCTGATTTCTATATTTATGGAGACTCCCAAGAGTATCCATTAGCATGCAGGAAAAACGATCCTAGGATATGTATATGGAACAACACATTATGGTGTTTTGTACACATCAGATTCATAATTTAAGTTTATTGTATATAGTGATAGTGATCTTCCAGGTGATGTAGGAGCATCTCTCCACGTCAGCCAGCCAGCCATCCAGCCATGTCAAGCACGCGCATTCAAGATGAAGAGAGGCGCAACCCTCATCTTTTAATTTGAATTGAATGTAATTTAATGTTTAAGCTGGTGAGCTGTGAAGCCGTGCCTTTGCAGATGATGTAGATAAGATCAACCTTTAATGTTTGTAAGGCTGAGATCTACATCCAGATAGTGGACTAGACAGTTATTCAATGCAATTGAATAGGGTAGGTATATTGGAGGGAAGTGCTCGAAGAGCCCCCTCAGGTAAAACAGATTTCATATCTCATTTTGGTAAGGAGGAAGTGGTGATGTAGTTGTAGAGAGTTTGCAATTAGAGAGTAGAAGAGAAGAGCCAGAGAGAGCTTGAGAACACCCTTGTACAAATAGGCATTTGTCATTTTAATATAAATAGAAGCAGTTTTTCCTGCATTTATGTGTGTTGAATGAATGTATGTGAGTGTTATTTATGTATGCTATAGATGTATGTTGTAGGTGTGCATTTGTAGGAGGGTGTCTGATTTCAGGTGAAGGTCTTTGAGGCATCACACCAGGAGGGTGTGATAGAACGCTGCGGGTTCTGATAGCCGTGCACAGAGGATGCACTTCTGAATACTGCGGGTTCAGACAAAGACGTGTTGCAGCACAAGAGATGGAGTCAATAACTCAGGAGAAATAACTCAAGGTTGTTGAACACCTTGCAGGTGAGGTTGTGTATGAGAGACACAGTTGTAGACAAAATCTTTGAAGAGTTCTATAGATCTCTGCCAGGTGGTCATTGAGCATATGCACGGAGGATCATTGAGGAAGAACTCTGCTGTGAGTTCAATAAGAACCAGAATCACTAGAGGATTCTGAGAGCTCTACCAAGTGGGCATTGAACAGGTGCATAGGTGCACAGAGGTACATAACTTCTAGAAGTTCTGGGAAAGGATACTCTGCCAGGTCGGCATTGAGACACTATGCAGACAGGAATAGAAGAGAAGAGAACTCCTTTGAGTTCTGTATTTTAAAGGAAGAGTCCACTGAGGGATCTTCATAGGGTTGTTGAACACCATGATAGACTCAACAAGGTTGCTTGAGCAGAGGATAGCCAGGAGGGCATTACCTTCTCCATATATGGGAGAAGAAAATAGGAATAAATCCCTTAGGGGTCTAAGTGTTTGAGAAGTTCAGGAAAGAAAACAATGTGTCTGCGTGAGGACTCTGCAAGGAGTGCAGAATCAAAGAACCCTTTGAGGATTCAGGAGTAAAAGATCAGGAAGAATAACGCTTTCATACACATGACAAAGCTCATAATTCGACAGTTCGCAGAGGAGGAAAGAAGGAAAAGGTCAAGGCCTTTGGGAACTTGGAATTCTTCCAAGTGCAGGAAGAAAGTGTGCAAGCTCAGGAGGGAGCACAACAGCCACCAGATTGGTAGGAGAAAAGAGATCTGGACCATTGATTTTCACGTCTAGAGAGCCTCAAGAGGAGAGCACAGAAGGGAGAGATCGTGAGCCATTGGATCTCATTCAAAAATCTTGTTAGCTGTAGGATCAGATAGGAGGTGCATGGGGTTTAACCCTTCTCATGCCAGGTAAAAGTCTCGACAGGTATCGGGATATCGGCAATCAGGATATCGGAGTTCTCGAGGTCAAGAAGGTCGGGACATTTCAAGTCCCGAAACAGTGAAAGAATCGCAGCCGTTAATTTGAGGAAGGATGCATGTCGAGTGATCATCCATTTTGGATATCTGGGCACCAGGATTCGTGCAGGCAAGAGTTCTGAAACAAGCATTGGAATATCGGGACTTCAGTGATCAGGATATCGAGAGTCTCGAGGGTAGGAGATCGGGAATCTCTAGGGTGAAAACCCCGAATTGAATCAGAGCCATCCGTTTGTGGAGACGCATGGTGGAAATCGAGCAACCCATCGGTATATCAGCTACCAGGGTTTTGAGTTGACAGAGGAATTTTGTCATCGGGGTATCAGAAAGTCGTGAAATCACGAGAGGAGATTAGGGCTGTCCATCTTGAAGGGACACATGGTAGTGAGCGAGGTCTTCGAAAAAGGTCCCGATAGGAGAGCCACATCGGAGAAATTGGGAATCGGGATATCGAGGATTCCATGGACAAAGTGTTTATGCATTTCGGCATTGCAATGTCCGAAACCCGGATAGGAGACAAGGCTGTGGTCTTGTGAGATAATGTTTATATGGGCCAGGAGTTTATCTAGGAGGGCTAATGTGTAAAGGGCCGTATCGGCGAATCTGCTCATCGGAGATCGGGAGTTCAAGAGGACAGAAACTCTTGACATTGGGGATCACGAAACCCCAAAACTCAATATTAAGTCAGGGAAAGTTCACAGGTAGGTGCAAGGGCCGTGACAGGGAATTAAAGGACCTGTGGATCGATTACTCATTGAAGATTCTGGTAGGGAATCGGAAGGGCCACTCTAGCTCAAAGGGGAATTTGAACAATCCTTAAGACCGGGAAGTCAGTGCAGAGACCCTGCGGGGTAGGCGTCTTCGTCAGTTTTGGTATCAGAGTGGGAACTTCACTTTTATATTTCAAGTGAAACGATAAGGTAAAGGAAGACAGAGCACTAGAGACTATGTAATGGTTGTTTGCAGGTAGGTGACAATCAAGAAGATAGTCAGCAGGACTGTGGAGGATGAAGCTGGAAACACTATTAGTGTGGAGTGACAGCGAGAGGTTTTCTAGGAGAGCATATAGGGACATCGCCATGACTATTGAAGGCCATAGGCATGCTGGGAGGAAGAGAAAAGCAAAAAAGCTTGCAGAAATGGATAAAGAGCTCGTTGAAATAAGGGCAGACATAGAAGAGCTTGAACTATGGATGTAGCAAAAAGCCAAGCCGAGATGGGTATATGAATGGCCCATGAAGAAGCCAAAGATAAAATGGCTAGTCAAAGAGTTGATGGTCAGAAGATAGCGAAGGCTGTTAAAAGGATGGTTGAGGTATGCTGAAAACCTCGACAGACCTCAGGAAATGGTTCAGATGTGTGAACTAGAGACTGGAAAAATTCTCGGTGAAGAGAATGAATTGGGATCAGCTGAGGATATCAACAACTACCAGGAGGGTAGAGAGGAAATTCTAGTTTTCCAGGTGGGAAAGGAGTTGAGATCAACTAAAGATATCAGAGACTGTCATGAGGATAGCCAGGGAATTTCACATTTCTAGCTGGGCAATAAAATGAGGTCGTTGCGGGATCTCAAAGACTATTAGGAGGGCAGCGGAAGCATCTTGGATTGCTAGGAGGGCAGAGATGAGCATTTGAGACTATATGAAAGTCTCATGGACTCGAAGATGAGTTCAATTCAACAAGAAGTGCTAATGAAGATGGGATCGATTAATCTCATAGTCTGTCGGGGAAGCAACGAAAGCAGCCCATATTGCCAGGTGGGCAGGGATGAGCAGATGGGACTATCTGAGAGTCTCATAAATTTAGAGATGGATTTAGACCAACAGATGTAGCTGACTGAGGAGGAAGATCAGGATAATATTCTGATGATTGGCGGAATTGGATTATTCCTATCATTTGCCCAGGAGGAGGTAGAAATTTGTGTTGCAGGTGTGGCAACAACAGAGGGACAACCAGCTGAGACTCTCAAAGAAGGATTGGAGAAGATATCTGAAGCTGCCCAAGGAGAAGCAGAAGAGGATGATGAGAATTTTTAGGAATGGCTCAATATTTTCAGCCAGGAAGATGAAAAGACTGCAACATGGGAGTTTGCAGCAGAAGAAGAAGATGCAGACATCATTTGTTTTCTTGATCTGTGGGAACAGATAGAAGCCCTGGAAGAGAGGGTGAAGGTGCAGAGCATGCACATCCAACAGGTGAAGTTGGAAGTTGATGAACAAGGCATGGGAGATCACAGTGATCTGCCCATTTGCCAAAAAAATTTGCAGCTGGGGAGACTGCAAAAACAGGACCAGCCACTGGAGAAACTGAGCAGAAAGGGAGAAACAACAGTAGAAAAAACGTAAAAGCAACAACAGGAGGAGCATGGAGCAGATGAACAGCTCCAGAGGATGATTTGGGATCCAGGAGGATTTCAACATCTAAGATGGGAAGCTCATGAGCAGGAGCTCATGAATTTTGCAGCTGAGGAGTATGATGCAAGAGCATCTCTCCACGTCAGCTAGCTAGCCATCCAGTCATGTCAAGCGCGTGCATTCAAGATGAAGAGAGGTGCATCCGTCATATTTTAATTTGAATTGAATGTAATTTAATGTTTAATCTAGTGATTTGTGAAGCCCTGCCTTTGTGCAGGCTGTAGATAAGATTGGCCTGTAATGTTTGTAGGGCTGAGATCTAGATCCAGATAGTGGACTAGACAGCTATTCAATGCAATTGAATGGGGTAGGTAGATTGGAGGGAAGTTCTCGAAGAGCCCCCTCAGGTAAAATATATTTCGTATCTCATTTTGGTAAGGAGGAAGTGGTGATGTAGTTGTAGAGAGTATGCAAGTAGAGAGCAGAAGAGAAGAGCCAGAGAGAGCTTGAGAACACCCTTGTACAAACAGGCATTTGCCATTTTAATATAAAGAGAAGCAGTTTTTCCTGCATTTCTGTGTGTTGAATGAATGTATGTGAGTGTTCTTTATGTATGCTATAGATGTATGTTGTACGTTGTAACAACCCTTCTCTTTACAACAACAATGCTGATAACAGGTACCTAATTTTTTTTTGTTTAAAGTGTGTGCGCGTGTGTAGGAGGGGAAACAGAAACACTGGACTCTACGTCACCACCCGACGACTGACAAGATGCAACCACGACGATCACAGCAAGAAGACGCAAGGCGCACAACAAGCAGATGTAAGCAGAAAACCACACAAGGTATTATGCACCGGACAATCGCGGAGGGAAGAATCCATAGTAGCGGAGTTTACTATTTCTGCACAGAAAAGCAGGGCGTTTAATCTTAGTCCTCTGCTCCGGAGAGAGAGAAGGTCAGATAGGCTCCTGGCCGACTACTCAGGCAAAAACTAGTAAGCCCCTCAGGTGTGTCGCAAGAGTGGAACCCTGCCTTTAAAGGGCCCGAGACTCTTGATACGACACTGGATTCCTTACACAAAAAAACAAACACACAGAACTTTACTAATGCTACAAGGGGGTGTCTACCTTCTGCCCGACACAAGCAGACCAAGCACACGGAAAGTTTACCCACCCAGTACCACATTAAATTTAAGAACAACCCCCTTCCTTTACTAACTCAGACTAAGTCTATTGTGCTTAAATCAAGAATGTGTCAACATATAAGCTCGTCCTTAATAATAAACATTACAATTACGCTATCACGAACTAATATACGCATTAAATTATATCACCTAGACTTTGCGCAATAACATGCACCTTCATCAATAGGTGACCTCCATAAAAATACAACTACATTAACTTTTTCATAAAGACAACACCATGGTATATCTTAAATCAACTAACCTAACATTAATCCATCACATTAAATCCACCATATCTTTACTACAATTGCCAT
>ML779639.1:1109190-1119667 GCA_009831015.1 Picea engelmannii | reverse complement strand
TATATTTTTATTTTTTTTTCATTTTTCTATTTACATCTAGCATTCATCATTGTAATTGATCAATATCCATCATTTAAATTCACCATTAATATATATATATATATAAATACATAGGATAATGGGAGATTAAGCTGATGGAAAACCTGTATGGAAAATGTGCTACATAAAAAGGAATAACGAGGAATTAAGGGGAAGGATGGTGATTTAGTAATGTGAATAGGACATGACAAAGGGAGATGGTTACTGGAAGATTAAGGCGATGGAGGATGGTTTAATAAAATAGACATGGATGAAGAGAGGATAATGGTCTTTGTTTTTTTTTTTTTGAAATTTTCTTTATGTTATGCTACGAAGGTGATGTCATTCTCCCACCAGTTAGGAATCAAATTTTCTTCCTTGCAAAGTTTTAGAACTATTAGATTCTCTTTAACACTTACCCTCATTATCGCCCCAATAATTTCATGAAGACCAACTATTTCTTAGGTGGGTTATTTTATTCCAAGGTTTGCTCTTAGGGTTAGACTAGATTTTACCCTAACAATGTTTAGACTTGTACTAGATTCTGAACTGGGCGTCACTGGGTTAGGGAAGTTGTTTAGGAATCTCTTAAAGTGTTAAGGTCTTGGGGATATTAGGTTTTTTTCCCTCATCCACATCAATGCGACGTGCCCTTCAGGACGCACCACATGCTCCAAGGGTTCCACTCACCTCATTCATTTCCTTTATGCGACGTGCCCTTCAGGATGCACCATGTGCTCCAAGGGTGCCACTCGCTTCTCATGTTTCTTTTGTGCAACGTGCCCTTCAGGATGCACCACGTGCTCCAAGGGCGCCACTCACCAACTGGACTGATTGGTAGACATCTATAACCCCTGGAGTCAACGCTCCGCTAGGTGAACTTGTAGGGGACTAAGGGTTCTAAGGAATAAGGCCCCCCGCCTTATTGCGCACCCCTTAGATTCATCATGAGAGACTGTCGCAGTCTGCCCTCATGGAATCGTGGATCCTATCTAACTAGGTAATCGTTAACCTACAGTTCGAGCCACGGCGGGAGTGCTAGTAGGCAGTGGCAGGGCTGCTGTCCACCCCTCTCCCTCAACCTCTCTAGAATCGTGTGTGGCCCCTTTACTCCATATGTGAGTCTGGTCGGCAAGTTATCGTCAGCCTGCATCATCAACAATCATGTCAGAAATGTCAACAACAAATCATCAATCGAATGAAACATCATAGTAAACATATCACCCAAAAGCACACTCCCTGACTCGTTCCGGAGTCCAAGGGGGTTCTACCGATGCCTCTGCATCCTCAAGGTCAAAAACCCTGCACACTCAATAAAACTGAGTCAATAGCACCTATCTACATCAAATAGTAACACATCATGTCATCTGTCAATCGCATCATAATCAAGTAATAAGGGCCTAACATCATAAAAGTCTAGATCACTTGCGAGCAAGTGTCCTTAAATAATAAGTGTTCTCAGTGCGCCAGAGCGGGATGTTACATACACCCCCTCTTGGTCTAAACTTCGTCCCGAAGTTTCTTAGTATAAATTCAGAAATAAAGTATCACAGTATCATAAGTCTATCTATCAAACAAAAATGGAAACTGCTAACGCATATCATCTGCGTCCTCCCAGGTCGTCGAGTGTGGACTATAACTATCCCACTAGACCTTGACCTGATCTACCGTTCGACGTCGTAACTGTCGAACGCGATGATCTAAAATGCGGACCGACTCATCCCTGAGCGCTTCCTCATCCGATACCAGCAAGGAACTTAGGTCAACCACATGTGTAGGATCACTAATATAATGTCTCAAAACAGATACATGAAAAACATCGTGCATACGCCTCAAAGAATCAGGCAAGGCTAGTTGATAGGCCACGGGCCCCTTTCCCTCCACAATCTCGAAAGGTACCACGAACCTAGGAGAGAGTTTATCTCCCTTTCCAAACTTGATCGAACTCTTATGCGGTTTAACCCGCAAGAAGACTCAATCGTCGACCTCGTAACTACGGTCGACTTGGTGTGCATCGGCATAACTCTTTTGTCGATCCTGCACTTCTTTAATCCTTTGTCTTATGGTTTGCATCTGCTCTTCCATTTCTTGGATCTCTTCTGGTCCCACCAGGACCCTATCCTCAAGCCGATCCCAACTCAAGGGCGTCCGACATGGTCGCCCATAAAGAAACTCAAAAGGCGCCATCTTAATGGTGCTCTGGTAACTGTTGTTGTAAGCGAACTCTACTAGAGGCAAGAATTCCTCCCAACGCTTTTGTTGGTCCATCACGTACATGCGCAACATGTCTTCCAAGGTTTGGTTTATTCGTTCGGTCTTCCCGTCAGTCTCTGGGTGATACGCAGTACTAAAATTAAGTTGGGTTCCCAAGGCCTCTTGGAAACTCATCCAAAATCATCTAGTATACACCGATCCTCGATCGGATATAATCTTTTTAGGCACGCCATGCAGCCTCACAATCTCACTGATGAAAACTCTCGCTATGTCAAGTGCCAGATACGTCGTACGCACCAGAATAAAGTGAGCACTCTTCGTCAGAGTGTCTACTACTACAAAAATCGAGTCGTGTCTCCTTGCCGTCAGTGGCAGTCCAACAATAAAATCCATCAAAATAACTTCCCATTTCGATTCCGGAATGGCATGTGGTTGAAGTAATCCTACCGGGTGTCTATGTTTAGACTTTACCTGCTGACACTCTAGACATCTAGCCACAAAGTTGACTATGTCGGCCTTCATTCCTTTCCAAAAGAATAAGGGCTTAAGGTCATCCCTCATCTTCGTGACTCCTGGGTGAGCCATGTAAACTGCTCTATGAGCCTCACTCAGGATCAACATCCTCAACTCGTTGTTTGGCGATGCGTAAATCCAACTGTTGAACCTCAATAAACCATCGCTGTCAAATGAATATCCCTCATATCGTGGTACCCTCATCGTGTTTTGTCCGATAAAATCCTCAACTTCTTTGTACCAGTCATTGTCATGTGGTAAGGTGAGCATCTTCTCATGTAGATTCGTTTGAAGAGGTAACACTGAAAATATGTGTGGCCTTCGACTCACGGCATCCGCCACTTGGTTCACTGTTCCCTTTATGTAAGTAATCTCAAAGTCGTATTCGCTAAGCAATTCCGACCAACGCCATTGTCGCACGTTCAGGTCGCCTTGGGTAAAAATGTGTTGTAGTCCACAAGGATCAGTCCTTAATTCAAATTTTCATCCAACAAGGTAGTGTCTCCAAACCTTCAAGGCATATACAATGGCTAATAACATCAAATCGTGTGTCGCATAGTTCTCCTCATGCCTTCTCAGCTTCCTTGAATTGTAAGAAATCACTCGTCCATCCTGCATCAAGGCTCCGCCTAAACCTTCCTTGGATGCATCAGTGCATACCAAGAAGTCTGTATCCATGTCAGGGACCTTTAGTATCGGCGCGGTTGTCAACAACTCTTTAAGCCTCCGAAATGCTTCCACACATTTCTCTGTCCAAACAAACTTCCTGTTTTTCTTCTGCAGTTCCGTGATCGGATTTGCTATCTTCGAAAAAACCCTCGACAAACCGTCGATAGTATCCTGCTAATTCCATAAAACTACACACTTCTGTGACATTCGTTGGCATAAGCCATTCCATAATAGCCTCAACCTTGGCTGGATCTACAGCGATACCTTCGCCGGAGATGACATGCCCTAAGTAGTGAATCCGCGATCAATAAAAAGAGCATTTGGACAACTTCCCATACAATTTGTGTTCTCGAAAACATTGTAGTACCAAGCGCAAGTGCTCATCATGATCCTCCTTCGTCCAAGAGTAGATCAAAATATCATCAATGAGTACTTCGACGAACTTGTCCAAGTACTCGTGGAATACCCCGTTCATCAAACTCATGAATACCCCTGGGGCATTTTTCCGTTCAAAAGGCAAAATAGTAAACTCGTAATGTCCAAATCTTGTCTTAAAGGCGGTCTTAGGAATGTCATCCTCCTTGATCCGTAACTAGTGATACCCGGATCACAATCGATCTTGGAGAACACCGTCGCACCCTTCATTGGATCGAACAGATCATCAATTCTTGGTAAGGGATACTGATTCTTGATCGTAGCCTTGTTCAGTTGACGGTAGTCAATGCAAAGCCTCCACGATCTGTCCTTCTTTCGAATGAAAATAACCGGCGCATCCCACGGTGACACACTAGGATGTATCAGTCCCAGGTCCAACCGCTCCTTCAGTTGCATTTTCAACTCTTGCAACTCCGTGGTCGACATCCGATAAGGCGTTCTTGCTATCGGTTCGGTTCCCAGTTTCAGGTCTATGGTAAAATCCAGTTCCCTTTCTGGCGGCATCCCAGGTAACTCCTCTGGAAATACGCCCGGATACTCCTTCACCACTGGAAGGTGTTCTAGACCTCCTGTTACTCCCTTTTTGTTTAGCGCGAGGATCGCATAAAGCTTGCACCCCTTGCGCATACTCTTCCGTAACTTGTAAGGAAAGGATGAACCTATGGGATACTCCCTGGTTCCGTCCTACCATCACACGTCTCTGTCCTTCATCATCGACCAAGCTCAACTGTTTCATCTTACAGTTGAGTATCGCCTCATGTTATTCCAACCAATCCATACCAATCACGACGTCATAATACCCTAAGATCGTGACGTACGAGTTGACCCTCGTGACAAACTTCCCCAGGTTAAGGGTACAGCCCGTAACCCTTTTTCCAACCTTCTGGTTGGCTTCTGAAGCCCTTTCTATGAAGCTAAACTCATCCTGAACGACTTCCTTCTGGACAGCATCGTGCAAGGTTTGAGGCATCAAGATAATAACCCTTTGCACGCAGGCTGCCGTTAAGGCCCAACACAAACCTGCTGACCTTAAGCTTCTCAATGTTAAGGTGTGGAGCATATCGGAGTAGCTCCATAAAACGTGCCTCGTACTCGGGCACCGTACGACCTCCCTGTCGCAATGCGTTGAACTCATTGAGATGACGCTCAATGAATTTCCTCTGAAAGATACCTCTCTCGGAATCGTTCCTCGAACATTACCCATGACATGTCTTCAACGGCCATGTTTAGCTGCGGCAGGAGCGTCTTCCTCCATAGAAGAGCGCTCCCCTTCAGTGGAAATATTGCCATGCGGACCTTCATGTTGGAGGTATAATCGCGAAGTGCGAAGCCAATCGCCATATTCTCCAACCATGCCTCGGCGGCTGCATCGTCTGGGGCACCCAAGAACTCAGGAATTTCACCTTCTCGAGTTCACGGTGAATTCTACCAGTAACGGCCGGTGCGCGCGGCGGAACCTCAACAGGTGTCGGCGCCCTGGCCTCATCTTTGTCCAATCGGCTGATCAGTGCCTCAGACATGCGCTGAAAAGATCTCATCATCCCCTCGACATCGACAACTGCAATCTGCTCCTTTCTGAGAACCTGCTCACCTCCCTGGGGGTTAGACCCCTCAGGCGTGGATGCTGCTGGAGGCATCGCGCCTCCTCCCCTAGCACCCCATCATCCGCCTCTGCGGCGTCCTCTAACCATGATTACCACGCACACACACAATCAACTTGATCAGCAATAGTATAAGAAAATCAACTCATGTCAACGAAAGCCGTAGCGAATCCCAAGTCACGGGTTGAACCAGCTCTGATACCATATTTAACAACCCTCCTCGTTACAATAACAATGTTGATAACAGGTACCTAAATTTTTTTTGTTTAAAGTGTGTGCGTGCATGTAGGAGGAGAAACAGAAACACTGGACTCTACGTCAACACCCGACGATTGACAAGATGCAACCACGACGATCATAGCAAGAAGACGCAAGGCGCACAGCAAGCAGCTGTAAGCAAAAAACCACACAAGGTGTTATGCACCGGAAAGTCGCGGAGGGAAGAATCCATAGTAGTGGAGTTTACTATTTCTGCACAAAAAAGCAGGGCGCTTAATCTTAGTCCTCTGCTCCGGAGAGAGAGAAGGTCATATAGGCTCCTGGTCGACTGCTCAGGCAGAAACTAGTAAGCCCCTCAGGTGTGTCACAAGAGTGGAACCCTTCCTTTAAAGGGCCCGAGACTCTTGATACGACACTGGATTCCTTACATAGAAAAACACACACACAGACAACTTTACTAATGCTACAAGGGGGTGTCTACCTTCTGCCCGACACAAGTAGACCAAGCACACGGAAAGTTTACCCACCCAGTACCACATTAACTTTAAGAACAACCCCCTTCCTTTACTAACTCAGACTAATTCTATTGTGCTTAAATCGAGAACGTGTCAACATATAAGCTCGTCCTTAATAATAAACATTACAATTCTGCTATCATGAACTAATATACGCATTAAATTATATCACCTGGACTTTGTGCAATAACAGGCACCTTCATCAATAGGTGACCTCCATAAAAATACAACTACATTAACTTTTTCATAAAGACAACACCATGGTATATCTTAAATCAACTAACCTAACATTAATCCATCACATTAAATCCACCATATCTTTACTACAATTGCCATAACTTGAACGCTAACTTTAACATGAGCATATGGTAAATTTATTTAATAGCCAACCTAATTAAATGCCATCCATTACCAAGCAACTTTAAAATAACATCAACATTATCAAATAAAGGCATATTACCAAATAACTTCCAATCTTAAAATAATATACATCATTACATTTATATGTTATCAATGGTACTACACTAATCTTCGCATAACATGACCACATCCTCACCCTTAAATGCTAAATACCTTCCAATAAAATAACCATGAGCTTCACATTTTATTTGATTATGAATAAAAATGAACTACCCAATATTAGCATAACCTAACCAGTCCACACAACATTAGCATAAACATTAGTTCCATGAACCTTGATTCCTTAACATGAGTTCACTATAACTAATAGAATGAACGTTATTTCCATATAACTGTTAGCATAAACATTCAATACAACATTTGCGTAAACCTTAAGTTCCATAAACATTGATTCCATAACCCTTAGCTCAATATAGCTATTAGCCTAACCAGTAGTTCCATATAACTTATTGCACCAGGATTCAATACAATGTTAGCATAACCATTAAATGTTCATCACATTTTCATTACTGTAAAACCATAATATTTAAACATAAGCATTAACTTTAGCCTTGCATCACCTCAATCATTTCCATGATCTAATAACACCATTCAAATGTTCTTTACATTTCCATTATGGTAAAACAATAACACTAAATATAAGCATTAACTTTAGCATTGTTGTAATTGTCTCATTGCCTAAACATCTTTATTAAAACTCGTTCAGAGAAGTAATTACAAGAACCCTTCCTATATTACCATACAATAACCTTCATGTCATAATAACATTCAAGTAGATGGCAGGATTTTTTTTGTGTTCTATTTTATAGTTAAGGATAACAAGGATGTTTCGGTAACCCCCCCTAAACTCCAGGACTACTCCACTAATATAACGATAACAATATTTAAATGACCCTATTTAACAATAACAATATTTAGGGACATTCTATAAAAATCACAGTATTTAAATGCCAATAATAAAAATAACAACATTTTTAAATGACAAATATAAATTAATCATCAAGTTTATATATATCAGTGACGCTATGATTTTTCTAGTTTAAATGGCCATAATCTTACTCTTACCCGATTGAGCGAGTTTGTCAATGAATTCACCTCAAAAAAAACCTAACGCAACACGTTTTTAAACCGAACACGCCGAGAGTGCAGCCATAGTCATAATTGGGAGGCAGCTCTGCCGGAGTTAAGGGCGACTGACAAGGTGACAGGCAGAAAGGGTTTTGGGGGAGTGTAGGCGTGGGTGACAGGCCACGACTTTATGGAGATTAGAGACTCTGTCCGGAGGGAGTTGCCACGCAGAAAGGGGATGACTGGGAATGCATGCCAGGCCTAGATGATCAACTTGGATGCTAGAGAAATAGTAGCTAGCGGAGTCCGGAGTCCACTCAGAAAACTTTGGCCACGTCTTAAAGGTGAAATCCACCACTGCAGGTCACGCTCTTACAGAGGTAAGAGTAAAATAAAATTTAAATCGTGAACTACAGGCCAAGGTCTTGATTAACGCTGCTGGCAGGTCGACCATACCGATAGGTGCATTAATTCCTTGGATAGGAATAACCTGTCCACA
Source organism: Picea engelmannii (assembly GCA_009831015.1). Classification (NCBI taxonomy): domain Eukaryota; kingdom Viridiplantae; phylum Streptophyta; class Pinopsida; order Pinales; family Pinaceae; genus Picea; species Picea engelmannii. The sequence goes on along the minus strand of ML779639.1, from coordinate 1,111,496 downwards.
TAACCGAGTTGAAGCGATCTACAGGCTCAGATTGTTCCCGATGAAGGTGAAGCGTGCAGGCTCTATTCCAGACGGCACAGCAGAGAGGCAAAATGCCACGCAAGGGCGGAGGTAAAGGATTAAAGGTTGCAGCCAGGTATTGTTGTCTTGTACGTCGGGAAATTTAAAAGTACACTAACACCTAAAACTATTTAGTCTTCCATAAAAACAATTAGGAGTTAATTTGAATTCATACGACAGCTAGCAACTATTCCTCTCTTCTTAGGTTAGTTTGAATTTATAGCAAGGGTTGAACAAGACGTAACGAAATGGGGTGTTGCAGACGTGTTTAATTCATTGAACGAAGTAATCCAATTCCTTCTTAACCCCGATCTCAATGACTCTCAGAACGGGTTACATCATCGTCCTCCAATCCTCGATTGCAATTTATAAAACTCGGGCCGGCAAGGGAATTAATTAACCACCATAATATTGGAGCCCGAAAAGGAAAGTTATAAATTAAACCAGAGTGGGTTTCGGATTTCAATTTCATTCCAATTCAACTACGAAGGAAACTAGAACAAGCTCTGCATTTTGGATAAAATGGGGGATGGTGCGAAACATTACCTGCCAGTATAAGCTGGAGGAAATCAGAGTCATGATCCTAACAAAGTACCATATGAAATCATGCTATAAATCGGGTTGTATGCAAAATTCCTCCTTGTAAATCCTATCCTCCATTCGACGAAGTCATAATCCTAAATTACGCTTAAATCATTTTCTGTTCGACCTAGTCATTTTATTCCGTTTGAAAATAAAAATTAAAAAGGTTATACTAATTCTTCTTCTCAACATCTTAAATCCTAGCCAATCGTATTAAGGTAAAATGCACGTGCCCATAATTTAATTTTATGTACATAACAATGTTTATATTAAAATCGACGATAACTATCACAAAGCAAGATCTAAAATGAAAGATATAGAACCACGGGCACTGTATTTCCCGCAGGCAATATTATACTAGAAAATAAAGGTAGCGCTCAACATACAGGAAAAATTTCACGCATCATTCGACAGATTTAAGCATGAGGCGAATGGTCCCAATGGGGGAAGCGCAGTTAAGGGTTTGAGTGCAGACATTAAAAAAATGAGAACAGCAGCGCAGACAACTTTTAAAAAAAACGAAGGGCCCAACACGAAATTAGCCCACGATGCAACGACGAAAGCTCACTGCAAATGAAAAACGAAACCCTATTGCCAAACAAATTCGCCCGCAAACAGGATTCAGTAACTCTTTACCCACGAATTTTTTTTTTGAAACCATAATGCTGTAACCCAATACAAGAACGAGTATCCTTGTAACCCAAAACAAATGAAGGCACTGTAACCCAAAATACAAAACGATAACTCTGCAACCCCCCAATTGCAAAACGAAAATACTGTAACCCCCAACTGCAAACGAGAACACTGTAACCCAATACAAGAACGAGTATCCCTGTACCTCAATAAAAACGAAAGCACTGTAACCCAAATACAAAAATGATAACACTGTAAGACTCTCTACAGCAGAATAATGCACCCATTCACGGAGTTATTTAGATTTGCACAGTAACTATTTACTGCAAGAAAAACGCACCCATTGTAGAGTTTTTTTTTTATTTACACAGTCATAGAATGAAATTTTTACACCATCCAAAATGAGAAGGGAAACATTATGCATACCTGTGCCTGTTCTCCTCCTCCAAAGGGTTGTCCACGACCTCCTGGATGCTCCCACTTGCCGACCGCAAGGAACTCATCGGTACCTCCCAGCCAAACGCTAGGGGTAATCTCCTTCCCCCTTAGCCCCCCGAGCCGCAAAGGGGCCACACACAAACCAGACAATAGCCTATCTTCTCAGCTCACCTCCAAGGCAGAGCTACCACTCAAGTCAGCTGAGAATCCACAACTCCTACAAGAAATCAGTCCAGTCTCTAGTCTGGCAGCATAACAATACCAATAGCTGCAAAAAGATCCCTTCTTTCCCCCTCTCCCTTTCTTTTATCCAGTCTCAAACCCTAAATCCTCTTTTTTTAGGTTCCCCCCCCCATTTTTCCTTTTTATTTTATTTTATTTTTTATTTATTTATTTTTTTGAACTCAAAAAGTAAATGTGCTCATTCATAATTTCCTTTTATTTTTACAAGCATAACTTTTTATTAATGGTAGAGGCGGTAGGGATTAATAAATTTATGGAAGGAGAATCCATTATTCCTTTTCTTTATTCTATAAATTAAAGATTAAGGAATACCAACAATTTGTTTATGATATATATATATATATATATAT
>ML779639.1:1098165-1109140 GCA_009831015.1 Picea engelmannii | reverse complement strand
TTTTTTTTTTGAAATTTTCTTTATGTTATGCTACGAAGGTGATGTCATTCTCCCACCAGTGAGGAATAAAATTTTCTTCCTTGCAAAGTTTTAGAACTATTAGATTCTCTTTAACACTTACCCTCATTATCGCCCCAAGAATTTCATGAAGACCAACTATTTCTTAGGTGGGTTATTTTATTCCAGGGTCTGCTCTTAGGGTTAGGCTAGATTTTACCCTAACAATTTTTAGACTTGTACTAGATTCTGAATTGGGCGTCACTGGGTTAGGGAAGTTGTTTAGGAATCTCTTAAAGCATTAAGGTCTTGGGGCTGTTAGGTTTGTTTCCCTCATCCACATCAATGCGACGTGCCCTTCAGGACGAACCACGTGCTCCAAGGGTGCCACTCACCTCGTTCATTTCCTTTACGCGACGTGCCCTTCAGGATGCACCATGTGCTCCAAGGGTGCAACTCGCTTCTCATGTTTCTTTTGTGCGACGTTCCCTTCAGGATGCACCACGTGTTCCAAGGGTGCCACTCGCCAACTGGACTGATTGGTAGACATCTATAACCCCTGGAGTCAACACTCCGCCAGGTGAACTTGTAGGAGACTAAGGGTTCTAAGGAATAAGGCCCCCCACCTTATTGCACGCCCCTTAGATTCATTGTGAGCGACTGTCACAGTCTTCCCTCACGGCATCATGGATCCTTTCGAACTAGGTAATCATTAACCTACAGTTCGAGCCACGGCGGGAGTGCTAGTAGGCAGTGGCAGGGCTGTTGTCCACCCCTCTCCCTCAACCTCTCTGGAATCATGTGTGGCCCCTTTACTCCATATGTGAGTCTGGTCGGCAAGATATCGTCAGCCTGCATCATCAACAATCATGTCAGAAATGTCAACAACAAATCATCAATCGAATGAAACATCATAGTAAACATATCACCGAAAAGCACACTCCCTGACTTGGTCCGGAGTCCAAGGGGGTTCTACCGATGCCTCTGCATCCTCAAGGTCAAAAACCCTGCACACTCAATAAAACCGAGTCAATAGCACCTATCTACATCAAATAGTAACACATCATGTCATTTGTCAATTGCATCATAATCAAGTAATAAGGGCCTAACATCATAAAATTCCAGATCACTTGCGAGGAAGTGTCCTTAAATAATAAGTGTTCTCAGTGCGCCAGAGAGGGATGTTACATACGTGTGTATTTGCAGGAGGGTGTCTTATTTTAGGTGAAGGTATTTGAGGCTTCACACCAGGAGGGTGTGACAGAACGTTGCAGGTTCTGATAGCTGTGCACAGAGAATGCACTTCTAAATACTGCGGGTTCAGACAAATATGTGTTGCGGCACAAGAACTAGAGTCAACAACTCAGGAGAAAGACCTCAAGGTTGTTGAACACCTTGGAGGCAAGGATGTGTATGAGAGACACAGTTGTAGACAGAATCTCTAAAGAGTTTTGTAGAGATCTGCCAGGTGGGCATTGAGCATATGCACGAAGGAGCATTGAGAAAGAACTTTGTTGTGAGTTCAAGAAGAACCAAAATCACTAGAGGATTCTGAGAGCTCTGCCAAGTGGGCATTGAGAAGGTGCATAGGTGCACACAGGTACATAACTGCTGGAAGTTCTAGGAAAAGATACTCTGCCAGGTGGGCATTGAGACATTGTGCAGACAGGCATAGAAGAAAAGAGAACTCCTTTGAGTTATGTATTTTAAAGGAAGATTCCACTGAGGGATCTTAACAGGATTGTTGAACACCCATATAGACTCAGCAAGGTTTCTTGAGCAGAGGATAGCCAGGAGGGCATTACCTTCTCCATCTGTGGGATAAGAAAGAATGATAAAATCCCTTAGGGTTCTGAGCGTTTGAGAAGCTCAGGAGAGACAACACTATGTGTGTGTGAGGACTTTGCAAGGAATGCAGAAGTCAAAGAATCCTTTAAGGATTTGGGAGTAAAATCTCAGGAAGAACAACATTTTCATACGCGTGGTGAAGCTCAGAAGTCGAGATTTCGCAGAGGAGGAAAGAAGGCAAAGGTCGAGGCCTTGAGGAACTTGGAATTATTCCAAGTGCAGGAAGAAAGTGTGCAAGCTTAGGAGGGAGCACAGTAGCCACCAGATTGGCAGGAGAAAAGAGATATGGACCGTTGATTTTCACATCCAGAGAGCCTCAAGAGGAGCACACAGAAGGGAGAGATCGTAAGCCATTGGATCTCATTCAGAAATCCTGTCAGCCATCGGATGGAACAAGAGGTGCACAGGGTTTAACCCTTCTCACACCAGTTAAAAGTCCTGACAGGTATCGGGATATCGAAAATCGGGATATTGGAGTTCTCGACGTCGAGAAGGTTGGGACATTTCAAGTCCCGAAACAATTAAAGAATCATAGCCGTTAATTTGAGGAAGGACGTGTGTCGAGTGATCATCCATTTCAGAGATCCAGACACCAGGATTTGTGGAGGTGAGAGTTCTGAAACAAGCATCGAAATATTGGGACTTCAGCGATTGAGATATCGGGAGTCTCAAGGGCAGGAGATCGGGAATATCTAGGGTGAAAACCATGAATTGAATCAGAGCCGTTCGTTTTTGGAGACATGTGGCAGAAATCGAGAAACGCATCGGTATATTGGCTACCGGGGTTTTGAGTTGACAGAGGAATTCTTTCATCGGGGTATCAGTAAGTCACGAAATCACGAGAGGAGATCAGGACCTTCCATCTTGAAGGGGCGCGTGGCAGTGAGCGAGGCATTTGGAAAAGGTTCTGATAGGAGAGCCACATCAGAGAAATTGGGAATCGAGATATCGGGGATTTCGTGGACAAAGTGTTTATGCATTTCGACATTGCGATGTCCAAAACCCTGATAGGAGACAAGGCTGCAATATTGTGAGATAATGGTCATATGGGCTAGGAGTTTAGCCTGGAGGGCTAGCATGTAAAGGGCTGTATCGACGAATTGGCTCATCAGAGATCGAGAGTTCAAGAGGACAGAAACTCTTGACGTCAGGGGTCATGAAACCCTGAAACCCAATATTAAGTTGGGGAAAAGTCACAGGCGTGTGTAGAGGCCGTGATAGGGAATTAAAGGACCTGTGGATCGGGTACTCATCGGAGATTCTGGCAGGGAATCGAAAGAGCCTCTCTGGCTCAAAGGGGAATTTGAATGATCCTTAATACTGGGAGGTCAGTGCATAGACCCTTCGGGGTAGGTGTCTGCGTCAGTTTTGGTATCAGAGAGGGAACTTCACTTGTATATTTCAAGTGAAGCGAGAAGGTAAAGGAAGACAAAGCGCTGGAGACTCTGTGATGGTTGTTTGCAGGTAGGCGAAAATCAAAAAGACAGTCAACAGGACTGTGGAGGATGAAGCTGGAAACACTCTTAGTGCGGAGTGATAGTGATAGGTTTGCTAGGAGAGCAGATAGGGACAACGCCATGACTACTGAAGGCCATAGGCATGTTGGGAGGAAGATAAAAGTAGAAAAGCTTGCAGAAATGGATAAAGATCTCGTTTAAATAATGACAGACATAGAAGATCTTGAACTGTGGAGGCAACAAAAAGCCAAGATGAGATGGGTATATGAATGGCCCATGAAGAAACTGAAGATAAAATGGCCAGTCGAGGAGTTGATGGTCAGAAGACAACAAAGGTTGTTAAAAGGATGGTTGAGGTATGTTGAAAACCTCGACAAAATTGAGGAAATGGTTCAGATGTGTGAACCAGAGACTGGAAAAATTCTCGGTGAAGAGAATGAATTGGGATCAGCTGAGGATCTCAAGAACTGCCAGGAGGCCAGAGAGGAAATTCCAGTTTTCCAGGTGCGCAAGGAGTTGAGATCAGCTAAAGATCTTAGAGATTGTTATGAGGACAGCCAGGGAATTTCACATTGCCATCTGGGCAATAAAATGAGGTCGTTGTGGGATCTCGAAGACTGCTAGGAGGGCAGCGGAAGCATCTCGGATTGCTAGGAGGGAAGAGATGAGCATTTGAGACTATCTGAAAGTCTCATGGACTCGAAGATGAGTTCAATTCAGGAACAAGCACTGATGAAGATGGGATTGGTTGATTTCATAGTTTGTCGAGGAAGCAACAGAAGAATCCCATATTGCCAAGTGGGCAGGGATGAGCAAAAGGGACTATCTAAGAGTCTCATAAATTCAGAGATGGATTTAGATCAGCAGATGCAACTGACTGAGGAGGAAGATCAGGATAATATTATGATGATTGGGAGAATTGGAGTATTCCTAACATTTGCCCAGGAGGAGGCATAAATTTGTGTTGTAGGTGCAGTAACAACAGAAGGAGAGCCAGCTGAGACTGTCAAAGAAGGATTGGAGCAGATATCTGAAGCTACCCAAGGAGAAGAAGAAGAGGATGATGAGCATTCTAAGGAATGGTTCAATATTTTCAGTCAGGAAGATGAAAAGACTACAACATGGGAGTTTGCAACAGAAGAAAAAGAGGCAGACAACATTTTTTTTGTTGATCTATGGGAACATATAGAAGCCTTGGAAGAGAGGGTGAAGGTGCAGAGCATGCACATCCAACAGGTGAAGTTTGAAGTTGATGAACAAGGCATGGGAGATCACAGTGATATGCCCATGTGCCCAAAAAATTTGCAGCTGGGGAGACTCCAAAAACGGGACTAGCCACGGGAGCAGTTGAGCAGAAAGGGAGAAACAACAACAACAACAATTCAGAAGTAGCAACAATAAGAGCATGGAGCCGATGAACAACTCCAGAGGATGATTTGGGATCCAGGAGGATTTCAACATTTGATATGGCAAGCTCATGAGCAGGAGCTCATGAATTTTGCAGCTGAGGAGTATGATGCAAGAGCATCTCTCCACGTCATCCAGCTAGCCAACCAGCCATGTCAAGCACGTGCATTCAAGATGAAGAGAGGTGCAACCCTCATATTTTAATTTGAATTGAATGTAATTTAATGTTTAATCTAGTGAGCTATGAAGCCGTTCCTTTACACAGGCTATAGATAAGATCAGCCTTAAATGTTTGTAAGGCTGAGATCTACATCCATATAATGGACTAGACAACTATTCAATGCAATAGAATAGGGTAGGTAGATTGGAGGGAAGTGCTTGAAGAGCCCCCTCAGGTAAAAGAGATTTCGTATCTCATTTTGGTAAGGAGGAAGTGGTGATGTAGTTGTAGAGAGTCTACAAGTAGAGAGCAAAAGAGAAGAGCCAGAGAGAGCTCGAGAACAGCCTTGTACAAACAGGCATTTGCCATTTTAATATAAACAGAAGCATTTTTTCCTGCATTTCTGTGTGTTGAATGAATGTCTTTGAGTGTTCTTTATGTATGTTGTAGATGTATGTTGTAGGTGTGCATTTGCAGGAGGGTGTCTGATTTTAGATGAAGGTCTTTGAGGCTTCACACCAGGAGGGTGTGATAGAACACTGTGGGTTCTGATAGCCGTGCACAGAAGTTGCACTTCTAAATAATGCGGGTTCAGAAAAAGACGTGCTGCGACACAGGAACTGGAGTCAACAACTCAGGAGAAATACCTCAAGGTTGTTGAACACCTTGGAGGCAAGGCTATGTCTGAGAGACACGATTGCAGACAGAATCTCTGAAGAGTTCTGTAGAGCTCTTCCAAGTGGGCATTGAGCATATGCACAGAGGATTATTGAGGAAGAACTCTGTTGTGAGTTCAAGAAGAACCAGAATCACTAGAGGATTATGAGAGCTCTACCAAGTGGGAATTGAGAAGGTGCATAGGTGAACAGAGGTACAGAAATGCTAGAAATTATGGGAAAAGATACTCTGCCAGGTGGGAATTGAGACATTGTGCAGACAGGCATAGAAGAGAAGAGAAATCCTTTAAGTTTTGTATTTTAAAGGAAGAGTCCATTGAGGGATCTTCATAGGGTTGATGAACACCTTGATAGACTCAGCAAGGTTTCTTGAGCAGAGGATAGCCAGGAGGGCATTACCTTCTCCATCTGTGGGAGAAGAAAGAAGGATAAAATCCCTTAGGGGTCTGAGCATTTGAGAAGCTTAGGAGAGACAGCACTGTGTGTGCGTGAGGACTCTGCAAGGAGTGTAGAAGTCAAAGAATCCTTTGAGGATTCAGGAGTAAAAGATTAGAAAGAACAATGTTTTCATATGCGCGACGAAGCTCAGAAGTCGAGAGTTCGCAGAGGAGGAAAGAAGGCAAAGGTCGAGGCCTTTGGGAACTTGGAATTCTTCCAAGTGTAGGAAGAAAGTGTGCAATCTCAAGAAGGAGAACAACAGCCGTCAGATTGGTAGGAGAAAAGAGATATGGACCATTGATTTTCACATCTAGAGAGCCTTAAGAGGAGCACATAGAAGGGAGAGATCGGACAGGAGGTGCACGGGGTTTAACCCTTCTCACGCCAGGTAAAAGTCCTGATAGGTATCGAGATATCGACAATCAGGATATTGAAGTTCTCGAGGTCAAGAAGTTCGGGACATTTCAAATCCTGAAAAAGTGAAAGAATCGCAGCCATTAATCTGAGGAAGGACTCGTGTCGAGTGATCATCCATTTCGGAGATCCGAGCACCAGGATTCGTGGAGGCAAGAGTTACGAAACAAGCATCAGAATATTAGGACTTCAACGATAGGGATATTGAGAGTATCGAGGGCAGAAGATCAGGAATCTCCAGGGTGAAAACCATGAATTGAATCAGAGCCGTCCGTTTTGTGGAGACGCATGGTGGAAATCGAGCGACCCGTCGATATATCGGTTTCTGGGGTTTTGAGTTGACATAGGACTTCTGTCATCGGGGTATCATAAAGTCACGAAATCATGAGAGGAGATTAGGACCATCCATCTTGAAGGGATGCGTGGCAGTGAGCGAGGCCTTTGGAAAAGGTCTCGATAGGAGAGCCACATCGGAGAAATTAGGAATCGGGATATCGAGGATTCCGTGGAAAAAGTGTTTATGAATTTCGACATTGCGATGTCCGAAACCCTGATAGGAGACAAGGCTGTGGTCTTGTGAGATAATGGTCATATGGGCTAGGAGTTTAGCCAGGAGGGATAACGTGTAAAGGGTCATATCGGTGAATCGGATCATCAGAGATCAGGAGTTCGAGAGGACATAAATTCTTGACGTCAAGGATCACGAAACCCTGAAACCTGATATTAAGTTGGGGAAAGGTCACAGGTGCGTGCAGAGGCCCTAACAGGGAATTAAAGGACCTATGGATCAGGTACTCATCGTAGATTCTGGCAGGGAATTAGAAGAGCCGCTCCAGCTCAAAGGGGAATTTGAACGATCCTTAAGATTGGGAGTTCAACGTAGAGACCCTATGGGGTAGGCGTCTATGTCACCAGGTAGTGTAGATGACAGTAAAAGCACATCAAGATATGTTTTCAAATTTGGATCAGGATCTGTAGCTTGGGATTCAAAGAAACATCCCATTGTGAAATTATCATTTGTTTAGGCGGAATATGTTGCAACAACAGTAGTTGCATGTCATACTATATGGATGAGAAGGATTGTGACGGAGTTCTTGCATGAGCAACAAGAACCAACTCATATTTTCTATGACAATAAATCAGTCATTGATCTATCATGTAATCATTTTTTCCACAAGAACATTAAGCATATTGATACAAAATATCATTTTATTTGAGAGATGATAAACAATGATGAAATTTCTATAGAATTTTTCAAATTTGAAGATCAGTTTGCCACCACCCATAAATTAATTGTCACCTCATTAACCACCGTATTTATTTAATGATAGAAATAATTATCACCGCCACACCATTTCATTTCTAGATGATCGAATTTCAAAGGGGAAATGAATCATTAATGTTCTATAAAATACAAATTCAACTTACTTTCACCGAAGGGGAAAACTAGTTGAATAATCCTATCGGTATATATACAATGATGTAATTATGATTTTAGAATGCACAAATATACAAGGAGAAAAATAGATAGAGAGTTTTTTGAGAGGGTTAACAAGGGATTAAATTTTTTATTCATTATTGTTTCTGAGTTTATAAACTCATGTTAATGTTCAAATTTATTACAGAGTAATTTTTTTTTGTTGTACCATGCATATTATGTTTTTTGTTTGAAAAAATCAGTTAGATTCGTATGTTGTGCAGTGTTTTGTTGTAGAATCTTATTAAGTTCTTAGCACATAAGTAGTGGGTGAATTTACTATTGGAGGGAATTTTGATGTTGTAACATGGTTTTTTAGTCTCCTATTATAATTCCCTTGTTTATGCTATAAATGTATTTTGTTGTAAAGCCATTTTACTCTGTTGAAACACATGTTCAAAACATTGTTGTATATTAGAGTATTGATCTTTTTGTATGATGTAGGAGTGGTTCACTTAAGTTTTTTCTGCAATAGTTATTTATTATTTTCTGAAACACTTGCTGAAACACGTTGTTGAAACACCTTTTTGTGGTTGTAGCTTACAAGTGTTGAAACTCATGTAGTAGATGTTCATTATTTTATGAAGCACTCCCTTGCATCGTTCATGGTGGACATATGATATTATTATTTCAAATCAAAAAAATTCAACACTCTATGCACTTCATTATAAATCACACCCCTACAGTTTGGAATATCTGAATAGAATCAAGGCTCTAACAAGGGAAATTCTTGGTTTAGTATAGGCCATATCATACATCAAATTACCAAGTACATTAACATAAGGAACATAAGTCATATTCTTCATCTCTACATGTATTATAGGACACTCATATTGTAGGACATTGCTCAACTAAAAGCTTAGTTCCCACATAAATCAGAGTACTCAATGGTTTGCAATCTACCATGTGAAAACACTAGGGCATAGAGTTTACTTACTTACTTTGCCTCAACAAAAGATACATATTTTCTTTATCTCTTTTCTTGTATCCCTAAAGTCCTTTATATCAAATTATGCTAAAAGATGAGACTTTAAATCATGCATCACATCCTTAATATTACCAAAAAATTGTTGGATTACTGANGGTTGAATCAGTAATAGAGAAATTGAATCCCTTTTAACCATATAATCCAATTGTTATATAAATGAAGAATTATCATCCAATAATTTTAGAGTAAATAAGCAATGAACAAATGAACAATCATACACATACATAATACACCAGTGTTTTACGTGGAAACCCAAATCGGGAGAAAACCACATAATGCTTTTTCTTATATGTCTTGAAGAATTACATTCATTGGAAGAACCAACTTCTTTTGTTTTCCAGATTCAACTGGAAGGAGGCTCCAACCCCCTAGTTTCTTAGGATACAACCTGAGGGAAGATCCAACTCCCCAATTCTCTGGCTACAACCAGAAGGAGGCTAACACCCCCTATGTTCTTTGGCTACAACTGGAAGCTGGCTACAACCACCTGTCCTTGCCCCATTCTACCACCCTGAAGTAGAAGTAGAATGATGGAACCACTGTCACACTATCACTATGATATATACCGCTATAAACCTGTACCAATAAATATGAACCATGCATCAACCATGCATCAACCTGTACCTCAACCTGTAATCAACCTGTACCATAAACAAGTGCATCAACCATGCACCAAATTGTAATCAACCTGTACCATAAAAAAGTGCATCCAAGCATGTACCAAGTATGTACCAATCATGTGTCAACTACTCATCAATATGTACCAACATCATCAACTATAAACCTCATGCATGTGCTCCAACTCATCAACTACTTGTCTCAACCATGTACTAAACATGTACTACAACCAAAAGCCCTCATCAATTTTATCATCCAAATCTGATTTGTATCTCTGTAATAGACCTAGTATATATGATCACATTCCTACAAACCTTCCTTAACTTTAAAAACAAGAGACTATCATTTTCATCAAACTTTCCTTTAGTCTCACGTGCTTAGTTTTGGATTAGTCAACAACCCTAAATTGAAGTAATCATAACTTTGAACCTGTAATATATAAAGATATGAAATTGATACACAATATTCAATTTGTTTTATGCAATTCCTCCAAGTGTCACTACTTGGAACCTCTCAGAAAAGGAGTTATAGCAAAAATGACATACCTTGTTGAATTATGGCTTATTCTAGAGAGCGACCTTGTAGAGCGTGCCCCGCACAAAATATTTGATGAATTGATCTAACAATGTTACATCACATTTGTTCTCACTAAATTTGGATCTATTATGAATAAGTTATGACATTTTTACCCAAAACACCTAATTTTGACTAGTTTCAAGACTAGCCAGAAACCCTATTTTCCACAAAGTGTAAATCCAAAAATACAACGACCCACAAACTAAATGTTTTACCAAAGATACTTGGATATGTTTTCTCACTTGAATAGCAATTTAAATATCTGAATAATGATAGAAAAAAAGTTATAGAGAAAATGGTGAGATGACCTATAAATAACATATCTTAGAAAGCACCATCAAAAGAATTTAGCCTTCCTTGCATTTCAACCTTCTTTTCTTCACTTTCCTTAGAATTTTGGCTTAGATATCATTTGGTTACTCAAACACCTTTAGATATTCAATATGCTCAAGTGTGATTCAAATGAGAGAGCCTTGCCTCTTATGTATACTCTCCAAGTAGCTTCCTTAAAAGCATCTTCTAGGTCACTTAGCCCACTTTCCTTATTTTAGGGTTGGGTCCACTTCTAATTTCTCCATTAAATTTATTATTGAAATTATTTATTTTGTATTCACTTTGAATTATAATACACTCATCACTTCACTTTATTATTTACCTTTTAAAATCTCTTAAACCACTTTGATTACTTTGACCTTTTGGGGCTTCTAGATGACATATGAGGGTCCTCAAACTTTGTAAGGCCATAAATCTCAAACCGTGAGGAGTTATGAGACGTTCTACATACCACTAGAAATGGCATAACATGTACTATCCATATAGAATATTATTATCTGAAAATATATCATAACTCATACCGTTACCCATCAAACAAACTTGGGTCCATTACCCAAACCTGGGGTCTCCAACTTCTCATGGCCA
>ML779639.1:1023051-1084605 GCA_009831015.1 Picea engelmannii | reverse complement strand
AAAGTTGCAAGTTAGGAATCAATAATTGGCACCATCAATACCAATCCATGAATATTCACAGGCTTAGAATGATAATTTTTTAATAAAAAAGGGACTTCCTCTTTCAAAAGGCATGATCGAGAAATATAAATCATCATATTACTCTTTTTTTCGTCAAGATGGAGAGAGTTTGACCTTACCTTCAAGTCCAATTAAAAGTAACACATGTAAGGCATCTCCACGTAAATATGTGTATACTATAGGAGTGTTGGGTTGTTATATTATTTGTAGTGAAAGTCTAGTCAAGGTGGATTGACTAATAGTCGAAGTCGAAGGAATCGATAGTAATACGAAGTTTGAGGTTGTATGATAAGAAAAGTTGAAGCCGAAGATATTGATAGCAAGTCAAAGGTCGAGGTGGTCGACTGGGTAAAGTCAATTGACAAGAGATCAACAAGCGAACACGTGGTGACCGACTAAAGAATGAATGAAGGTTGAGTGGTAGTCGATTGGTAATCCGGCTTGGTATTCAATTGTATCAAAATCTCAAGATTTGCAATATTTCTATCCAATGATATGCATGGATCTGTAACCATTTTGAGTGTCTTTTCTTTAGTTTTTTTCTACTATAAATCCTATAAAGAAGGTGTGTTGTATATTGTAAAAGTTAATCTTTAATATTTAGATGAATCGGTTTAGAGGTTAATCGTCATGCATAGGTAAGATAAATGATCCATATGGATGTTTGTGGCCTCCCACCTATTCCAAATGGCTCATTTTTGTAGTTTTCCATTTTGCCAGTTTTTTTCTAGTTTTCGGGTCCCCAACTTCCGGGGTCATTTTGAGGCCCTAAACAATTTTTTTAGGGATCACCATAGTTATACTGTAGATGAATTCAAATTCTAACTGAAAAATGTGTATTCCTTGAATAAATCTTTTCAACATGTTATCGTGAGCCTAAAACAACAATTGTATGCAAAAGTTACGACCCCAGGAAGTTGATGTACTAACTTACCCCAATGGGGCCCACATGACTTTTGGCGCTTCATCTCCTAGGGTTAGGTTTTGAATTTCTAGGGTTTTGGAATTATCATTTTTTGTAAAAAAAATTGGAGAGCCTCATTGTAACCATCTTCTTGCGAATGAGCACAGTTGTCACATCTCATCTCAGAGATAAGTCATCACCATTGTAGCAAGGTTGTTTTTCATTGCATTTTACAGTTTCAACACATTTTCTTATTGAATAGAAACCAATTTTACTGTATCGATGTTATTGCATCTTTGTTATTCTTGTGTTTTTGTGTTAATAATAATTATAATGTGTATTCATTTCATTATGCTCATAAAATCGAGATCAATGGTATCATAGCAGTCTCCTCCTTGTCATTCTTAATGCACTTCCCCAACAAGGTCAGGGTATAAAGAATTGAGTCTCGAGCTTGTTTCTCTTGAGGATAAAATCTCTCGCATGACCAAGAGTCCTCTCATGGTGGGAGAAAATAAATATGATGGGATAGGATATCGTTTCAAAATGTTTCTTGAGGAACCCCTCATGCAATAGAGCAATGAAATGATGGATAGTTTTGCACAAATCCTTCGACAACTACCAACAGGTGACGCATCTTCCTCGAGCGGAGGCATAGCCCCCTTCAAGGTAAAAATAAACTTTGATATTCCCATATTTGAAGGTCATATAAACGCAGATGCTCTAGAAAAATTGTTAATTCTGCTAGAAGGGTATTTTTTTGTCCATAATTTTATGAACAAAGAAAAGATTATGTTTGCACTCCTCAAAGTTGTTCCCCATGTCAAAGATTGGTGGGAGACTTTTCGTGAGAAAAAGGAAATAGAGGAACCCTCATTATTTATAGTCACGATCACCTGGGAGTCCTTTAGGGATGCTATCTAGGAACAATACTACCCTGTCAGAAGTTATGATGACCTGCATACAAAATGGACTACACTGCGGCAGGAAAGAGATCAAGTAGTGGAAGAGTTCAAAAATATCTTTCATACCTTGCACACCAATATCGATATCAAATATTCTGAGTGACATCCGGTGCTCATGTATCATAGTGGTATGCATATATAAATCTATGATGGAATGGAGTTTTTGGTCATCTCATCCTCGGGCGTGGCCTATCGATATGATATCAAAATCAAGCAAAAACTTAAACAAAAGACACATAAATTTGGACTTGGGAATGCCTCAAATCAAAATAAAGTAAAGGGAAGCCCCAAACTACGGAAAATGGGACATATCAAAGAAGGATAGCCTCAGGACTGTAAATTTTTAATGACTAAAATCAACAAACTGAAATTATGTCAAACACTTTGCAGCCTAGAGATAACTGTCTTCATAAACTTCATAAATGAAAAAACCCACATTTTCCATAAGCAGAAATACACATTGCTAAGAAAAAATATCCAGCGAAAAAACACAGTGAACAACAACCCAATAACACTCAGAAATTTAGGCAAATTCCAAGGAAAAAACCCAATATGGGGAAACCCAATGAGAGAGAGAGAGAGATCTTATTATTATGCTTCAGAAAAGTACAAAACAATAAAAAATCTACATTTCCAGCCAAGGAGAATACCTCACAACACCAAATCTGTCCCACAGAAATCTTCCTCATTTTCCATGCCAAAACCATACCATTGTCCGGCCTCTTTTGCCTCATTTTTCGTGCCCACATTCAGCTATATGAACTATTTCGTACGGCCCAAAAACAATGAACAAAAAACATAAATCCACCTTGAAATCTGTGCCTAAAATTTCTCGATTTTTGTGCCAAATCCATACAGAATGTACAAAATCATATGGACTATACAGACTGTACATATCCATACAGTACAACCTCCCACAACAAAAAAATATTTCGGCCAAAAATTCACATAATTTTTTTTCTCGAGAATCGTGCCCACTTTCCTCAAAAAATGTGCCCTCTTTTCTTCCCACTTTCCTCTCTCAAGCATGCTCAGAAAATCTCTCTAAATATCCTTCCGATGTTCTCTCAACATCCTCCCAATGTCTTCACAACATGTCTTGCAGACTACCCAATGCATTCTTTTATAATCTGAAAATGACCCTTTTCCCCCCAAAAGTGTCTTTTCACCTTCCCAACCCTAGATCCAAAGGCCAAGATTAGATCTTCCCTTTTTCAAGATCAAGGGTCATTATCCATTCCCTCCAAAATGTCTCATTTAAAATTAAAGTGAATTTCACTTTATTACATAAGTGCTTTATGAAAATAAAGTCACTTTAAAAATAGAAGGTACACTTTAATAAAAAAGTCACTTTACTAAAAGAACCACTTAAAAAAACTTTATAAAAACTATTACAAATTCAAGTGCTTGGTAATGAAAATATTAAGGTAACATCCGCATAAAAGACAAAACATGCAGAGTACCTCCTGAGCTAAAAAATCTAACACTCCCTCTCAGTGAGGGAGGTACTTCTGGTATCACCACCAGAATCTGTCTCCATCTCATCAGCTGCCATAGTTGCTCCTTCTATACTAGAAGTATCTTCTCCCTCTGAACATGAAGCCACTACTCCCACTGCCCTAGAAGCCTCTGCTGCTACCTTTGTTGTACCACGAACTGAAGACATACTCCTAGGAGTATGCACACTCTCCTTAATATCCAACTGTGTCGACTCATACCTTCTGGGTCCCTTGAGAGTCCTGAAAGAAGACTGAGTGTTATGTATAAACTCTCTCTCCTGTGCTACATACCAACCCTGCGACATAGAATCTGAGCCCAGAAATCCACTGGACCCCAACATAGGTCTACCCAACAACCTGTACAAGCCCTCATACTTGACACCAAGGATTACTACTGTGTAAGCAGTTGCTCCCACAGGATACAGAAACACATGTCCATTGTTGAAAACAACTCCAAAACCACTCTTATCTAAAGCTGACACTCAGAGAAAATTAAGTGTCAACTATGGAACATAAAACACCTTGCCAATCTCTAGAAGACCTCTTGACTCTAGTTGGAATCTCATCCTTCCAACCCCCTTTATTACATGTTGTGGACCAGTTCCACAATTCACACTACAGTCTGAGTCTATCTCTATAAGATCGAGGAAAACTGACCTTAACCCAGTCATGTGCCGAGAAGCACCATAGTCCACAAATCAAGATTCAATGTCCTTGAACACTAGGCATCCACTGCCCATGGAACCAGCCATGAGAGAGAATTCCTTCTCAAATATCAGAGTAAACTCTACAACTTCTACTAAAGCTGACACCTCTAGTTCTAGTTTCTTCTTGTTGTTGTTCGGACATTGACTAACATAGTGGCCAGTCTTGTGGCATGCAAATCATTTCACCTTGCTCATGTCCTTCTTATTTCCCTTTTCCATAAGAGAAACGTTCTTGTTGTCTGCACCATCCAATGCTTTTTCTTGAGACCCCTCCCGGATCTCCTCCTACGTAAAATCATCCCATAATCTGCTCCAGTAAGGGAGCTTCTCTCTCCCCACCACACACTTGATGAAAACCTCCCACTCATTGGTGAAGCCTTTGAGGGCTATCTGCACCAACCCTTAGTCAGGAATGACTTCTCCCATAGCTGCCAACATGTCCTTCACCTATGCAACCCGGGTGAGGTAGGTGGCCACGCTCTCTCCTTTGACCATCCTAGTTCCATGCAACTTGTCTCAGATATCAATTATCCAGTTCTTGTTCTTAGCCTCATACAAGCCTTTCAGTGCAACTCACATTTCATTGGTTGTCTTCTTCTCATCCAAATGTGGAATAAGGTGGTCTTTGACCTCGTCCAAGATGATTCTCTGAGTCTTGGCTTCCCTCACCTCGTGAACATCAAGAGCTATGGAATTTGTAGGTACAGATATGACAGTGTTCTCAAATGGCCACAATTTGTTCTCCTTGAGAACACTATTGATTCTAACCTTCCACTGTAGGTATTTGGAGATCCCCTCTAATCTATCTTCAAACCTGATGTTGGAAGTCATCTTTGTCCACCTGACAAATAACCTTTTCTACCTTCTTCAAGAAAATACAACAACAAATCACTTGTTGTCCTAAGTGCCAAAATGTTTCCCACTAAACTTCAGAGCACAACCTCTGATACCATGTAAATTTTTAATGAATAAAATCAGCAAACTGAAATTCTATCAAACACTAAGCAACCTAGAGATAATTGTCTTCATAAACTTCATAAATGAAAAAACTCACATTTAGAAATTTCCATAAGAAGAAACACACATTGCTAAGCAAAAATATGCAGCGGAAAAACACAGTGGACAACAACCCAACAACACTTAGAAATTTAGGTAAATGCCAGGGGAAAACCCCAATATGGGGAAACCCAATGATAGAGAGAGAGATCTTATTATTATGCTTCAAGAAAGTACAAAACAACAACAAATCTACATTTCTAGCCAAGGAAAATACCTCACAACACCAAATTTATCCCATAGAAATATGCCTCGTTTTCCATGCCAAAATTGTACTATTGTCCGGCCTCTTCTGCCTCATTTTTCATGCCCATAGTCATCTGTATGGATTGTTCCATACGGCCCAAAAACAGTGAGCAAAAAATAGAAATCCACCTCAAAATCCGTGCCCAAAATTTATCGATTTTTGTGCCAAATCTGTACAAATGTACGAATTGTATGGAATTGTGTAGACTGTATGGATTGTATTGATCCATACAATACAGCCTCCCACAGGAAAAAAATATTTCAGCCAAAAATTCACAGAATAGTTTTTCTTGGGAATCATGCCCACTTTCCTCGAAAAACGTGTCCTCTTTGCTACTCACTTTCCTCTCTCAAGTATGCTCAAAAATATATCTAAATCTCCTCCCGATGTGCTCTCAACATCCTTCTGATGTGTTCACAACATGTCTTTCACACTACCCAATGCATTCTTTTATAATCTAAAATGACTTTTCCCCCCCAAAAGTTTCTTTTCACCTTCCCAATCCTAGATCCAAAGGCCAAGATTAGATGTTGCCTTTTTCAAGATCAAGGGTCATGATCCATTCCCTCCAAAATGTCTCATTTAAAATTAAAGTGAATTTCACTTTATTACATAAGTTCTTCATGAAAAGAAAGTCACTTTGAAAATAGAAGGTACATTTTAATAAAAAAGTCACTTTACTGAAAGAAACAACTTTATAAAAACCATTACAAAGTCAAGTGCTTGGTAGTGCAAATATTAAGGTAACATCCGCATACAAGACAAAACATGCGGAGTACCTCCTGAGCTAAAAAATCTAACAAGGACAACAAGTCTAGGCTACAAGCAAGGAAGGACACCAGAAAGATAAAAAAGATACTGGGAAGTGGTGTGACTTACATAAGAGCCCATGACATAACACTATTGATTGCCACTCAAATAAATCGTTCGTAATTGAGATGAAATACTCTAAATAAGATGCGGGTTGAGACTTTGAGTTAGAACCAGAAACAGGGATATGGATCAATGACATGGAACCCAATGCCACCGTTACTACCACCAATGTCCAACCCGGTGAACCAGATGAGCCAGAAGAAGGAGAGCACTTCTTTCATTCTCGGATGTGGGAAAAAGGAACTCCATTGCACTTTATCGTTTATAGTGGTAGCCAAAAGAACCTCATGTCAGAAGAGGCCTTCCAGTAGCTAGCCCTGTTGACAACACCACACCTGCAACCCTACACCATTAGATGGCTCTGCCAAGGAAGCTATCTCTGTGTGAGACAAAAAAATTTCCTGTCATACAACATCAAACACTTGAAAGATGAGGTATTGTCTGATGTTTCTCCTCTTGAAGTTTGTAATGTTTTGGAATACCCAAAGCAGTCCCACCTAGTGTTATTTCCTTGATCTCTACCAAGCAATGCAAAAAGGTCATCTCTCAGACCGGGAAGTTTGTCTTCTTCATGATTCGATCTCAGAGAAAGTGAAATATTGCATCCACATCTAGGGCCTTCGCTATGAACCTCTCCACACAACAAAATCAAGTGGACAACTCCGTGGAAAAATACAAAGATATATTCTTGTCACTTATCAGGGTAACTCTACACTGTCGGGTCAAGCATTCCATCGATTTGATCTGAAAAGCATTGCTTCCCAATGGGCTAGTCTACCAACGCTCTCTAATAGAGAATTAGGAGAGAAAGTGATAGATCCAATAAATTATTGATAAGGGGAACATCCATCCTAGCTCATTGTCTTGTGGGATCTCAATCGTGATGGTAAAAAAAAAATATGGGACCTGACAACTCTGCATTGATTACCGAGGTCTAAATAAAATCATAGTCAAGAACCGATACCTAATTCCCCAAATAGAAGATATCTTTGATCATCTCAAGGGGGACAAATACAAAAGTAATATTGATCTGAAGTCTGGCTACCACCATGTCCCCATAGAACAAACATATCTATGGAAGACCACCTTCAAGTCAAAAGAAGGTCTTTTTGAATGGATGGTCATGCCCTTTGGTTTGGAAAATTCTCCAACAAATTTCATGAGGATGATGGAAAATATCTTGTGACCTTTCACCAATACTTTTGTAGTGGTGTATCTATATGACATCCTCATCTACAACAAGACTTGGGCGGAACACTTGTAACATATTCAACATGTTATGCACACCCTGCGGTAGCACAAGCTATATGGAAACTTGGAAAAATTCTCCTTCAACATGGATAGGGTCTAGTACCTAAGTTACATCGGGGATAAAAATGGTGTTCATGTGGATAAAACCAAGATCTAGTTCATCTGTGACTCGCCAACCCCAACAACACTCACTAAGCTTCAAAGCTTCTTAGGCCTTGCCAATTTCTATCACAGGTTCGTGTTGGGATTCTCCCATATTGCATGGGCTCTCATCCAAGTAACCAGGTGTGGTGGTAACAAAAATTTTGTGTGGGGCCTATCACAACATCAATAATTCGATAATTTAAAATAGTTCTTGTTCTCAAACCAAATACTTGCATTCCCGAACTTGCAACAACCCTTTGAGATCGAGACAGATGTTTTTGACTATGTTGTGAGTGTATTTCTCACTCAGCACGACCACCTCGTGGCCTATAATAGTGAGAAACTATAAAATGTTGTTTGTAAATACCCTACTTGAAAAAAATAGATGCAGTTGATTGTGAAAGCATGCCCCCAATGGAGACATTACATTCTTGGGAAGGACATAGTCATCCACACTGATCATAAGCCACTACATTTCATGTAGACACAAGTAAAATTGTAGAATGACTACCATTAGAAGTGGTACACATACTTGCAATAGTTCCAACTAAACATCAAGTATGAAATAGGCATTACCAACCAAGTCGTTGATTTCATTAGTCGACATCCATTCATGACACTCACCACAGTGCAAGAATCTTGCAACCATGATACCTTCAAATGTCCCAGCCTCTATGAGACAAACCCTCACTTCACCACCACATACCAAATGTTTGGAGAAAACTCAGTTTTTCCTAATTTCCATCTTCATGATGGGATATTATGTCGACTGGGCCATCTGTACGTTCCATCAAGCGAGTGAGCCAAGTTGATTTAGGAATCCCACTACATTTTGGTGGCATGACACTTTAGGGTCGAAAATATAGTGGCAGTGTTGTAGAAACATTTATACTGGCTGAAACCTCAATAGAATGTCAGTAAGTATATTAGGTCTTACATTGATTGCACTATTTACAAATCGACCACTAAGAAACAGGGCATGTACACCCCCTTCTTACTCTTGACAGGCCATGGGAATCCATCTCAATGGACTACATGTCAGGCCTTCCATCCACCAAGACAGGAAATGACTGTGTTTTTGTGGTTGTTGGTCTCTTTTCCAAGATGGTGAACTTGGCCACCTGCAAGAAGAGAATCACATCAAAGGCCACTCCCAAGATTTTATTTGAATGAGTATGGATACATTTTGGAATCGCACAAACTATTTTCTCAGGTAGGGATAGTCGGTTGTTGAGCACATTATGTTCGATCCTGTGTTCACTGGTGGACACCAAGCTCACCAAATACACATCCTTCCAACCCCACATAAATGGACAAACTGATATCATCAATCACGTGATCATGGATATATTGTGCATGTAAAATTCCAAGCACCCCTGCACATGGGATGAGATTCTTCCCTATGTTCATCATAGCTACAAATGAGCCCTTCATACCTTAACCAGTCACAACCCCTTTAAGGTCAGGTTGGGATTCCAACCATTGATTCCCATGGATGTTTCACTACCTATTTCACTCACCCCAACTGACTCATCTCCTGCTCCAATGAAGATGATAAAGAATCTCGGTTCATTGAGCAGATCTACCACATCTGCCAATAGGTTCACGATATTTTACAGAAGTCCAATGACAAGTACAGGAAGCTCCAAGATCAACATCGAGTGCCACATAAGTTTCAGGTGGGAGACAAAGTGTGGTTTCACTTGAAGAAATAATGCATTACTCTGTTATGTACCTTAAACCATCACCAAGTCTATGGGTGAAAATTATTTTGAGATCAGCATTCCATCTATCCTTGGCTTGCACCCAATATTCAACATGCATCTCTTTCATCCATATTTCCCATCATTTTTGGACACCTCATAGATAATAAAATAATTGATACCCACAAATCTCAACCATGACTTCATGAAATAGGACACACAACTGAGGGGAACTCTCTAGTAAAGGATCTAGCTTTATCGAGTTGTCAAATTAGGGAAACTCATGCACCAAGGAAAGTCACTCACCCAAGGCCAAATTCGGTAGAAATTTCCCCATATGCTGGGGAACTCAATGCAATGGATACCATTTCTTCCTAAGGGGGGAGGATTGATCCAGATGGATGTCGGTGGCCTCCCACCTATTCCAACTGGCTTATTTTGGAAGTTTTCCAGTTTAGCAATTTTTTTCTAGTTTTCGAGTCCCCAACTTCCGGACGTTTTGAGGCCCTAAACAACGTTTTCATGGATATCCAGAGTCAAACCATATATGAATTCAAATTATGACAACATGTGCATTCCTCGAATATATGTTTCCAACGGGCTATCATGCGCCTAAAACAAAGATGGTATGCACAAGTTATGACCCAGGGAAGTTGATGTGTTAACTTAGCCCAACATGGCCCACTTGATTTTTGGGGCTTCATATCCTAGGGTTAGGTTTTTGGATGTATAGATTTTTTTCATTCCCATTTATTGTAAAAGTTCATGGAGAAACTCATTGAAACCATCTTCTTGCAAATGAGTGTAGTCGTCACATCTCTTCTTAGAAATAAGATGCCACCATTTTAGCAAGCTTCTTTTCTTTTGCATTTTATAGTTTCAATACATTTTCTTATTGAATAGAAAACCATTTTTATTGTATCTCTCTTATTGTTTATATGTTATTCTTGTGTTTCTGTGTTAAGAATAATAATAATATGTATTCATTTCATTCTGCTCATAAAATCTGGATCATTGAATCAGCTACAGGGTTGTTCTTGTGTAAGCAAGAGGGTATGATCTCGATTGGGTCTTAGGTGTGGACCAAGGTTAGACATGCAAACTCTTATTTTGAAGGAATAAGAAAACAAGAGAGCATAATGCTCAAGCAATGTTATTTTTTCTAGTTTGGGTTTCCAGGGTAAAATTTATGTTTACTGTGTGTTTTCTTTGTCATTTACTTTACGATTACTTTTTTCTTCCTCTCTTCTCCTAGGTTTAGTGTGAAAGTGTTCTTCATTTCCTAACATGTGGTATCATATATTGATTTAAAAATCTTGGATTTGAGCTAAACCCAAGGTTTAGTAAGAGTTGTAAGTCAAAAAAATATATGTTAAAGAATGGTGACCAACTCAAGAATAGAGATTGAAAAATTCAATGGCCATAATTTTGATCTTTGGAAGGTTAAAATAAAATATCTCCTTGTATATAGAGAACAATGGACAAGAATTTGTCTAGGTACCATTTTGATAGTTATGTAGACATAAGAATGGGAGAAACTCGAGAGAAGAGAAAGGAGTATGATTCAAATTTGTCTTATAGATTTTGTATTGTTGATTGTCTTAGGTGAAAATTTCGTCAAGAAACTGTGGGACAAGTTGGGGAGCTTATACCAATTGAAATCCATAGTAAATAAGTTGTTTCTCAGAAATAAATTGTATCTACTAAGGATGAGTAAGAGAGGTTCGGTGACTAATCATTTAAATGTGTTTAATGCCACAATAAGACAATTATCTCCTATGTATATTAAAATCATCTAGGAGGAGAAATGCATTATCCTATTATGTTCTTTGTCAGACTCATGGGATAGCTTAGTCATGGTTATAGGGAGTAATACAACCACATTAGTTCTAGGATACATGGTTGCATTTATACAATCATAATAAATAATAAGGAAGAACATGGAAGGATCGACCAAATATGCATTATTGGTGAGAGGTCGACTGATAGACAGAGATAAAGACAAACTCTCTGCTAGAAAGCCCAATTCAAAGGGTAGATATAACAAGGAGATGTTGGAAATGTGGTAAAGTTGGGAATTACAAAAAGGATTGCAAGTCGAAAGCATTGGAAGTCAGTAGAGGATCTGATGAGAACCAGTCAACTTAGAGAAAGATGACTCGAGATAAAGGAGGCAATGTGTACATGGTGTTGACCAATGCACACTCAAATCAAGATGTTTTGTTGATCGATTAAGGAGCATCCTATCATATGACACCACATAGAGAATGGTTCTTTGAATATGAATGATATGAAGGAGGAGATGTGTTATTGGGGGATGATTCTACAACCAAAATTATCGGATGAGGAAGAGTTCGAATGATACTACAAGATGGGAGGAGTAGAACCCTTCAAGGTGTACTACACATTTTGTATTTGGTAAGAAACTTGATATCTATCAGCAACATGAGTGATACAGGGGTGAACACTCTATTTTAGAAGGATATATGCAAGATGGTCAAAGGTGCGATGGTCTTTATGAAAGGATTTCTGATTGGAACCCTCTCGGGTTGAGTTGATTCAAACCAACTTGACAAGACATCCTAAAGTCGATGTCTTCTATGACTTGTGTCATCCTAAAGTCGATGTCTTCTACAACTTGTTTCCTCCCCACAAGTTGAGCTCCATTATAGATTGAAAGCATGGCCATCGATTTTTGTGATACATTGAAAGGAGGATAAAACTTATCGTAGAAGAGACACACATTACAAGCCAACCATAGCCCCCAACGAACTACAATTGAAAGTAAACATAGTGGTTTCATGGATGAATCTGTGGACAAGCTATGAAAACTACCACTAACTAATTCTCTGTCCTAAAGATGCCCCGATCACAATTGGTGCTCAAGCTGAAGCCAAACTAGGCGGGTATACTTACATGAAAAGAATACATCAGAATTGGAATCCTATGCACAGTTTCACAAAATGCATAATCCCAGTCCATGTTCAAGGGGTAATATTGTGACGATGATCACTTATCGTCAGTTAACACCTCCCCTTACGCTATCCTTTGACCATCTTAACCCAACGTCTATGACTTAATCAAGTGTGAGACAGTCCTTATTCATTTCAAGACTTCGACGCTACGGGAATGTGGGATATTAAAACTCTCAAGTTGTTCAACTCTTTCAAATTTCTTACACCATTCTTCCACTGCTTGAGGCGAGAAAAGTCCCGAAAGAATATTAGATCAACAGTTTGCATGAATTCACAACTTCAACCTTCTACACTTTCGGGGGTAGAGATGTTGGATATTCCTAGAGGCCATAACCCCACAGATGACATTATATGTTGATGTCACCTATGGTGATGTGGACCCTTGTTATGTGTGCCACTTGTCACCCATAAATGGACAGATTGAGTTTGAAAAGGTACTAAATTCATGTTAACGTGTCCCCACACAACACCCCTACCACATGGCATAAGACATGTCATCAACCAAGTGGACAATACACATTTGTCTGTCTCAAATCTCACAAACTACGTGATTTCATGAATTGCAACTTTGCACTTCATGGCTTCGACACTTCATAACTTCGACGTTTCATGGCTTGTCCTAGTCTCGAGTAATTGCCATGAAAACTTCTGGACTTTTTTCGTTGTATGCAAGTGATACGATAAGTTTTTTCAATGCGGCCTCTCTAATTTGAGAACCATCCTGAGTTTTAATATTTTCTAGGCATTCTCCCATAATAATGCTGCTAATATTGATCGTACAATGATCAGACTATGCAGGACAACAAACAGAAATGAGAATATCCTGCCCTCTTGAAATGTAATTAGCCTTGTAAAAGTAGCGCTCCATAAGGGGGGGCATATGATGGTCTTCAAATGTGATCAGAACATCAACTCGCATATTACAAATGTGAAACCTTTGAGTTGTGGCGTAGCACAAGAAGCGATCCAATTTGTATAGATAGTAAGGCACTACCTTTGCTTCAATATTTGTTTGTAGTATTTCAGGGTCGTCACGAGATACATCAATTAGTTGCATTATGTGTCCAATTTGTTGCACACATATTGTATCATTGCCAAAGAGTGTAGCGAAGTCGATCCAAAGTTCATGTTGGAGATTGACGGTAGCTCCCTCGGACACTTCTCCATCCTGTTTGGAAAAAGTTTGGAATGAAATGTTTCTTATAGCATCTCGGAATCTTCCACCGAAAGACATAATTACATTATTTCTACTTCCTATTATGAGGGAGAAGTGTAATTCATTTTTCCATTTTCCATCAACTTTTGTTTGTCAAATGACATTGTAAGGTTATGGCCATCAAATTATGATGAAGGGTTTTTGCTGGTCACATTATAGTGTTGGAATAGGTTTGTCACAATCCAATAGTCGGTTATGTTCATCGCATTGCGACGTCGGTAATAGTCTATGTCTCTCACATTAGGATATTGGGTTGAGTAAAGAAGTAATACATTAATAAAGAAACAATAAAGTAGTAATATGTTCCTTAATGTATTTAGTAAAACATTATTAATATTAATACATTAATAAATACATGATTAAAGTATTAATACCTTAATAAATACATTAATGAATAAGTAATACTTTAATAATAAATTATTAAAGTATTCATACATTAATTCATTTATTGAAAATGACCATGGTTTTTTATGATCATGATTATGAATAACATAAATACATTAATGCATATTGTAATGTATTAATTTAATTAATTAATACATTATTACATTTTTAATAAATACATTACAAAAGTCTTAAAAATTTAAAACATTAATAAAATATTAATGCACTTATAAAATAATACATTAATGATGCATTAATAAAATAATAATACAATGCTAAAGTATTAGTACATTATTACATTAATGTAATGTATAAATTAAGATATTAAATTATATGAACTTATAATGTAATGTTTTAATTAATTAATTGATAAATCTAATGTATTCATTGATTAATTAACACATTTATATAATTTTAATAGATACATTATTAAAGTATTAATACACTAATAAAGTAATAAAGTAATACATTAACAATACATTATTAAAGTAGTAATACACTCAACTTAATGAGGTTAATAATACATTATCAAAATATTAATACATTTAAAATAAATTATTACATTTATGTATTGTAAAAAGCAATGTATTAATACATTAATGTTTAATGTAACACATTAAATTATTAATACATTATTAAATTACTAATAAATTAATAAATAAATTATTCAAGTAATAATAAATTAATGATGCAATATTACAATATTAATACATTAATACATTGATTGATTATGACCATGGTTTACCATGAACATGGTTAACTTTGGTAGACCTTGGTCGACTGTGGGAAGGAAAGGTTCACTATGGTTGATGATGGTTTTCCTTCATCATGGTTGAAAAAAGGAAACCATGATCAACCATTGTCAAATTATCATTATCAAATTATAGGTTATAAGTTAGATTATAGGTTATTGTCATCAAATTATGACAAAGGGTTTTTTTTTTTCAAATTATGGTGTTGGAATAGGTTTGTCGCAATCCAAAAGTGGGTTATGTTTATCACATTGTGATTTCGAAAAATGTTTCTCTCATTTCAATGTTGGTTTATGCATATATAATTACCACATTAGGTTGAGTACATCACATTGTGACAATGGATTATGTTCATCCCATTGTGATGTTTGGAAATGTCTATGACAATGCGACGACATGATATGTCTATCACATTGCAACGCGAGGATGTGTTTGTCACATTGCTACAACAAGGCTATGTTGGACACATTGCAACAATCATTTAAGTTCGTCACATTGCAATGAAAGGGATATGGTTGTCACATTGCCACCTTAGTAAATGTTCAACACATTGCGACTATAGGGATATGTTCATAACATTGGTTTATCTTTGTCACATTGGGTTATGTTTGTCGCATTATGATGATAGAGATATGTTTGTAACATTGCAACGTTACTATGTTTGTCTAAATGTGAATCTACTATGATTGTCACATTGTGACAATATGGTTATGTTCATCACATTGCGACAAAAGAGCTATGCTCATCACAAATGAGATGGCAATGTTCATCACATTGCGATGACAAGGATATATTAATCAAAATAATAAATGTTCATCAGATTGCGATGGAGGGGCTGTATTTTTAACAATATGATGATAAGGCTATGTTCGTAACATTATGACGTTACTATGCTCTTCAAAATCTAATGCGACTATGATCGTCACATTGTGACAATATGGCCATGTTTGTCATATTGGGATGATGGGCCTTTGTTCACCACAAACGAGGAGGCACTATTCATCACATTGCGATGATGAGGTTGTATTTGTCATATTGCAACAATAATAATAAATTTCCATTGGTTATTATTGTCATATTGTAACAATAATAACCAGCATGGAAATTTGGTTATCACGTGAGAATTTTTCCAAACAAAGGAAAGGTTGAGAAGCTATTATTGGTTCCTTAACTATCACTTGCACAAATTTTGTGGCATGTCCAAGTTTGAAAACACCATGCCCAGATTTGGTGACGTGGCCTTGAGTTTGACTTCAAATGGATATGAGATCAATTAAATTAGTATGAGAATATTCATGTGGTTACATCCATCAAATCGAAGATATGGATCGGAACCAATTTTGCTAAGTTGGTCTTGCAAAGCCAAGGATAGTTGATTCGTTGCTGCCATTTCCATTTTTGGTATTTTGTCTCATGAATATGTAGGGGATGTTCTCATCTCCCTGCTTGGGTTATAGAATTCTTCTATAAATGATTGATTGTAATGGAGGGATTAAAAAACATGTTTATTATTCTTCATAAAATTTATTATGTGAGAACCATCTCAGAATAATGTAATTTTTGAGATTTATTTCAATAGAATGATAGGTTGGTATTTTGGACAATTGGTCTTAGCGTGAGAAGTCTATGATCTATTATCTTTCTTGGAAGCATTATTCAGGTTGGGAAGGGCCCCTCAATCCTGGGTAACGATCTGCCTCTTTATCTCTGCTAATTAGATGTGTGTGTGCGCATTTAATTTCTTATTTTTTATTTATTAATTAGATTGTTGTTTTGATTAATTTTGCATGCGTTTAATTTCAATGTGCATTATTATAATTTGATAATTTTATGAGATCAATCCTCAAAAAGAATCACCTTCATTATTTCCAATTTTCTTTTTCTTTCACTTCGTTCTCTCATAGATTTCAGATTAGGCATCGCCTTCGACAATTCATAAAACCTCACGATCTATCCATTTGCAAGTCGTGGCCTCTGCATATCACTTTATGTGTCCCATTATTCAACGTTTCATTTAAATCTCCACTCGTCGTATTCATTTAACGCTGCAATTTGCTTTGTAAATATTCATTCCTGGTTGAATCCATACATAGGTTTGAATTTTTTTGAAGTTTTAAGTTTGAAGTTTTTACGAAGGTTTGTATTGTGCAACCGATATGTTATTTATTTTATATTGCTTGTTTTGTTATATCCATTACATTACACTGTATGCATTACATTGTTGTTTGTTTGTTTTTTTCTGCTTCATTGATTGTTATTTAAATTGTTGAGATGTACATAATATAATGTTTGATTGTTAATACATGTGTAAAATTTGTCTATGGTATATATTATTTTGTTTTAAACTTTTTTTTATTGTTGTTTATTTGTTATAAATTTATAATATTTAGTTAATACAAATAATATGTTGTTACATGTTTATATTGTTTTTCTAGTTGTTTATTTAGAAGTGTATTTTTTATGTTGATTGTAATGTTTCGTTAATACTGTTATAATATTTGTTTAAATTGTTATATAAGTTGTTATGTTGTAATTATGCATTGTTTTATTCATTCGAGTTTTTCTACACATTGTTAAGTGGTATTGTTATATAAGTGTGAATGCAACATTAAATGGAACAACCATACAAAGAAATCTCATTCTTGTACACAAATCCCTTACCAACACATTCATGTACCCAAACAAAATTAATCTCGTACCCGCACATTCATTTTCACACATAAAAAAAACTAATTCGATACCTCTAATTTGACTTTTCTTTCATTCTGAGGCGTATCCTTTCTTGAGGAAAACTTTCTAAAGCGTGTTTCTTTGAAGTCTTTTTGTTTGATTATAAGTTTGGTGGATTTTCTCTAAAAACTAGTAAATTCCATTTTAGGCCAGTAGCACAAATACATAAGGGTTTGAGTAACTTCACACAATTGGCTGATTAGAATGCCAGTTTGAGTACATTCCACATTTACTTTTAGGTTTCCTTACTTGTCCTTTAATCTAGTTTCTTTAATTTAGTTTTCCCGTAGTTTAACGAACCACTACATGAATAAGCCATTGAAGATTGGGATCTAACTTGGGAGACGCGATCTTGCGATCCAGTTTTAAGCTACATCTTGTACTATGCATTTTCATTTGATTTTGTCTTACTTTCAATGATTACATTTTGAAGTGTGTCTGTCGGCTTTAGAATAGGATAGAATAGGCTCCAATCTTGCATTTCCTATGCTTGCATCTCTAAGTCTACGACTCCCTGGTTGACAATTTAATGTTGGGAATTAATAGTGCATATATTTTAGCCCCACAATGCTCCTCAAAGTTTTTCCCCATGTCAAAGGTTGGTGGGAGAATTTTTGTGAGAAAAAGGAAACAGAGGAACCCTCATTATTTATAGTCGCGATCAACTTGGAGTCCTTCAGGGATGTTATCAAGGAAAAATACTACCGTGTCAAAATTTATGACGACTTGTATACAAAATGGACCACACTACGGTAGGAAAGAGACCAAACAGTGCTAGAGTTCACAAATATCTTCCATACCTTGCACACCAATATTTGTATCAAATATTCTAAGTGACATATGGTGCTCAAGTATCGCAGTGGTATGCACAGATACATCCATGCCGAAATCGATTTTTTGGACATCTCATCCTTGGGCACGGACTACCGATATGCTATCAAAATCGAGAAAAATATTAAAAAAACGACGCAGAAATTTGGACTTGGGAACTCCTCACGTCAAAAGGAAGTAAAGGGAAGACCCATACCATGGAAAAAAGGACATAGGAAAGAAGGATAGCCTAGGGAAAACAAGTCTAGGCTACAAGCAAGGGAGGACACCGGAAAGACAAAGAAAGATATGAGGAAGTGGTGCGACTTCCATAAGATCCCATGGAATAACATTATTGATTGCCTCTTAAATCAATCGTTGGTGGCTAAGTTGAAAGTCTCTGAATAAGATGCAGGTTCACACTCTGCGTCAGAACCAGAAAGAGGGAAATGGATCATTGACGTGGAACCCAGTGCCACCGTTGCTACCACCAAGGACCAACCCGGTGAACCAGATGAGCCAGAAGAAGGACAATGCTTTGGTCATTCATAGATGTGGGAAAAAGGAACTTCGTTGCACTTTATCATTGATAGTGGTAGCCAAAATAACCTCTTCTCAGAAGAGGTATTCAAGCGGTTATGCCTATTCACAACACCGCACTTGCAACCCTACACCATTGGATGGCTTTGCCAAGGAAGCGATCTCTACGTCAACCAACAGTGTTTCCTGCCATACAACATCAAGCCCTAAAAAATGAGGTATTATGTGATGTTTCTCCTCTCGAAGTTTGTAATGTTCTTTTGGGCTAACCTTATTTTTGGAAATGCCATGTTGTATATGAGTCTAGGCCTCACAGTGTTATTATTACGTTGAAAAGCAAATTGTGCAGGATACCCAAAGCAGTCCCACCCAGTGTTATTTCCTTAATCTTTTCCAAGCAATGCAAGAAGGTCATCTCTCAAACCGATACTTTTTTCTTCTTCGTGATTCACTCTAAGAGAAAGTGAAATATTGTAGCCACATCGAGGGCCTCCATGACTGACCTCTCCACACAACAAAAAAAAGTGGACAAGGTCATCGTAGAATACAAATATATCGTCTCCTCACTTACCAGGGTAACTTTGCACTCTCACGACAAGCATCCCATCGATCTGACCCCCAATGCATCACTTCCCAATGGGCCAGTCTACCTCCACTCTATGTTAGACAATGAGGAGATCAAGCAATAAATCCAAGAAATTCTCCACAAGGGGCACATCCATCCCATATCATCATCTTGTGGCAGCCCAATCATGATGGTGGATAAAAAATATGTTACCTCACGACTATGCATTGATTATCGAGCTCTAAATAAAATCATAGTCAGGAACTGGTACCCTATTCCCAGAATCGACGATCTCCTTGATCATCTCAAGGGGGAAAAATTCATCAGTAAGATTGATATGAAGTCTGGCTACCACCACATCCCCATAGAACAAACAGATGTATGTAAGACCTTCTTCAAGTCAAAAGAAGGTATTTTTAAATGGATGGTTATGCCCTTTTTTTTTTTAAATGCTCCAAAAAATTTCATGAGCATGATGGACGATATATTGCGACCGTTCACAAATACTTTTGTAGTGTTTTCTCTTGATGACATCCTCATCTACAACAAGACTTGGGTGGAAAACTTGCATCATATTCAGCAAGTTTTGCACACCCTACAGTATCACAAGCTATATCCCAACCTGGAAAAATGCTCCTTCAACATGGATATGGTCCACTACCTAGGCTACATCATGGATCAACATGGTTATCATGTGGATCTATCCAAGATCCAGGTCATCCGTGACTTTCCAACCACAACCACACTTACTAAGATTCAGAGCTTCTTATTTCTTGCCAATTTCTAATGTAGGTTTGTGGTGGGATTCTCCGATATTACATGGGCCCTCATCCAAGTAACTAGGTGTGGCAGTAAGGAAAAATTTGTGTGGTTCTTGTCCCAACATCAAGCATTCGATAATTTAAAATAGCATGTGTTATCAACCCTAATAATTCCATTCTCGGACCTACATCATCCCTTTTAGATCGAGACAGATGCTTTGGACTATGTTGTGGCCATAGTCGGTGCTCAGCACGGCCACCCGGTGGCCTATCATAGTGAGACACTATCATATGTTGTCTATAAATACCCTACTTATGACAAAAAAATTTCCTCCATTGTGCAAGCCTACTGCTAGTGGAGACATTACATTCTCGGGAAGGAGACAATCATCAACATGGATCATAAGCCACTACAGCTCATGAAAAAACAAGGAAAATTGCAGAATGACTGCCATTATAAGTGCTCCACATAATTGCAATAGTTCCACCTAAACATCAAGTATAAAATAGGAAGTACCAATTGAGTCGTTGATTGCCTCATTCAGCCTCTAGTAGTGATACTCACCATGGTGCTAGAATCTTGCAACTATGAGACCTTTGAATGGCCCAACCTCTATGAGACAGACCCTCACTTCACCACCACATACCAAATGTTGGGCGCAAACTGAGTCTTTGCTAATTTCCATATTCAAGATGGGATAGTGTGTCCACTGGGCCATCTCTGTGTTCCATCAAGTGAGTGAGAAAGAATGATTTAGGAATACCACTACAGTTGGGTAGCATGACACTTCAGCATCGAAAATATAGTGGTAGTGCTACAAAAACATTTCTATTGACCAAAACTTCGACAAGATGCCAGCAAGTATAACATGTCATGCACTGCCTGGACTATTTCCAAACTGACCACTAATAAAATGGACATGTATACCCCTTCCTACTCTTGATGGGCCATGTAATTCCATCTCAATGTACTACATGTCAGGCCTTCCATCCACAAAGAGGGGAAATGACTATGTTTTTGTAGTTTTTGATCGCTTTTCCAAGATGGTGATCCTAGCCGCATGCAAGAAGAGAATCAAAACAGAGGTCACTACCAAGCTATTCTTTGAATGAGTATGGGTACATTTTGGAATCCCAAAAACCATTATCTCATATTAGGACAGTTGGTTCCTCAACACATTCTGGTTGAGCCTCTGTTCATTGTTGGACACCAAGCTCACCAAATACCCTTCCTTCCACCCCCAGACAGATGACCAATTGAGATTTTCAATCGAATGATCATGCATATATTGTGCATGTATAATTCCAATCACCCTCGAACATGGGGTGCGAGTCATATCTATGTTCATTATAGCTACAAATGATCCCTACATAGCTCAACCAGCCACAACCCCTTTGAGGTCAGCTTGGGATTCCAACCATTGGGTCCCATGGATGTTGCAATACCTCTTGCACCCACCCCAGCTAACTCATATGTTGCTCCAATGAAGAGAAAAAATCCTCCTAGTTCATTGAGTGGATCCAACACATATGCAAATAGGTTTAGGATATTTTACAAAAGTCCAATGTCAAGTACATGTAGTACCATGATCAACATCGGGTGCCACATAAGTTTTAAGTGGGAGACAAAGTGTTGTTTCACTTTAAGAAAGAATTCCTTACTCCATCATGTGCCTTAAACCATCACTAAGGCTATGGGCGACAATGATTTTGAGCTCAACATTCCCTTTATCCTTGGCCTACACCCAATGTTCAACGTGTATCTCCTTCAACCATATTTCCCACCATTATTGGACATCTTAGAGATAGAAAAAAAGTTGACACCCACATAGCTCAACCATGACTGCATGCAATAGGAAGACAATGATCATATTGTGGAAACACAGGTCAAGGGAAATCACCAGCAAAGGATCCAACTTTATCTAGTTGTCAAAGTAGGGTAACTCCTGCACCAAGGCAAGTTGCTCACCCAAGACCAAATTCAGTAGAAATTTCCCCATTTGATGGTGTAATGCAATGCAATGGATACCATTGATTCCTAAGGGGGGAGGATTGATCCATATGGATGTTGGTGGCATCCCACCTATTCCAACTGGCTCATTTTGGCAGTTTGTTTCTAGTTTTTGAGTCCCCGACTTTCAGGGATGTTTTGAGGCCTGAAACAAATTTTTTAGGGATCTCCACAGTCAAACCATAGACAAATTCAAATTATGATGTCACCATATGTACTCATTGTATATACCTTTCCAACGGAATATCGTGCACCTAAAACAAAGATTGTATGCAAAAGTTATGACCTCAGGAAGTTGATGTACTAACTTAGCCGAACGAGGCCCACATGACTTTTGGACCTTCATCTCCTAGGGTTAGGTTTTGGATTTCTAGGGTTTTATCATTCTCCTTTATTGTAAAAATTCATGGAGAGCCTCATTGTAACCATCTTCTTGCGAATGATGATAGTCATCACATCTCTTCTCAGAGATAAGCCACCACCATTCTAGCAAGCTTGTTTTCTGTTGAATTTTACAGTTTCAACACATTTTCTTATTGAATAGAAACCAATTTTATTGTATCTCTCTTATTGCATCTCTATTATTCTTGTGTTTCTATGTTAATAATAATAATAATTTGTATTTATTTCATTTTTCTCATAAAATCTGGATCACTGAATTGGCTGTAGGGTTGTTCTTGTGTAAGAAACAGGGTATGACCTCGAATGTGTCTTAGGTGTGGACCAAGGTTAGACATGTAACCTTTTATTTTGAAGGAATACGAAAACAAGAGAGAAGAATTCTCAAGGAATGTTATTTTTCCTAGTTTGGGTTTCACGGTAAAATCTATGTGTACTATGTGTTTTCTTTGTCATTTACTTTCTTGATTAAATTTTTCTTCCTCTCTTCTTCTAGGCTTAGCGTGGAAGTGTTCTTCATTTCCTGACATGTGGTATCATAGATTGATTTAAAAATATTGGATTTCAGCTAAACCCAAGGTCAAGTAAGAGTCGTAAGTAAAAAAAATTTATCTTAAATAATGGTGACCAACTCAAGAATAAAGATCGAAAAATTCAATGGCCATAATTCTGAGATTCAGAAGGTTAAAATAAAATATCTCCTTGTAGATCGAGAACAATGGACAAAATATTGTCTAGGTACCATTCTTACGGGTACGTCGACAAAAGAATGGGAGAAACACAAGAGAAGAGTAAGGAGTATGATTTGAATTTGTCTTACAGATTCAATATTGTTGATTTTCTTAGGTGAAGATTTCGTCAAGGAACTATGGGACAATTTTGGGACCTTGTACCAATTTAAATCCCTATTAAACAATTGTTTTATCGGAAATAAATTGTATCTACCGAGGATGAGTGAGAGAAGTTCGATGACTAAGCATTTAAATGCTTCTAATACCATGATAAGAGAGTTATCGTCTGTGGATATTAATATGACTCAGGAGGTGTTGGTCCTGATATTGATTCTAAGGCTCAAAGAATAATGTCAGGAATCAAAATTTTTAAATGAAATGTTTTAATGAATGCTTTTTCTACCTTCAATTTTCTAAGAAATAATCTTTAAATAAAATTAATAATAGGACAATACAGACGTTGTATCTCATTATCTGATTCGAATTTATAATTTCAAATGACGTAGAAATATTTATAAAACCATTAAACAAAGTCATGTATCAATTATAGATAAGTCTCACCTTGTTTGCAGTAGAAGAAAAGTAGAATATCCACCCTTGAACATGACATAAAATGCAGTATTTCACGCAGATCACGGGTCTTATTTTACTCATAGTAATAACGGAGAAAAACATGTTTACTGAATGAACTCCTGGTATAATATGATCACAGTAGATGTAATACTAAATTGCAATCAATCGCTCTTCAAGAAATACAAAAGGAAATTCAGAGAAATGGAAACACCGAGGGAACACATAACTCAAATTGAACAAAACTTAGAATATATGTCTGCACTTGTATTAATACTAAAAAAAAGACTTTCTCTATTACATTCGGCAAGAAGCAACCTTGAATAGATCTTAAATCTATGTATTTATACAAAATCTTTCACAACTAAAAACCATTGGAATTCTTACAATATTTAACTAAAAATAGAATACATCTGAATAAAACAACAACGTGTAAATATCGATGAGTTTCGCTGGCGCTTTCCTATGTCTCTTCATATGTTGGTAGAAGCACTCATTTTCCTTTAGTCTTTGAGATGGATACATATGTCCATTAGGGTTACCACAATCATTGGCTTACTATCTTGGCCATTTGATCTCGTTTCCATCTATCCCTTTGGGTGTGTTCAATGGGGAAAGGAATTGCAATCGAAGACGTAGGGAGGAATATCAGATGAAAAAAATAGCATTGGCTTGTTAAGGGGTGGATAACGGTTATAGGGAAGAGTAATTTTCCATGAAAAGAATGATGGGGGAACAAGTGTATGATGATGAGGTGGGATGAGTGGAGGCTATAATGTGGGTAGTAGGGATAGATGAGGTAAGTGACTATTGGAGGGTGAAAGTTAGAGAGGGTGGAGGGGGTGGACACTATGCATTTTTTCTCATTTGCTTCGATTTACACATGCTTTTCCCATTTCAATGCATTGGGTGCATCTTTTCTCTCAAACTATAGAAGGAATGCGGCATTGTAAGTGTATTTAGGAGTAGAGGAGAGTGTGCACATTACTTGTAGGTGTTTTGGTTGAAAAGAGGCGGCGACGACCTATTGGTGGTTGATGATGCTCCCGGTCTAGATGTCGACATGTTCTAAAGCCCAACTAATCATATTGTTGTAAGGTATGATTCTTGGCCGCACAACAATATTATGCAACTTTGAATGTGCTATATGTTTAATCTTGGTTTTATAAGAGTTTTCTTCTTCTTCGGTAGAGTCTTCTGGAAATTTGATGATTTCATCCTCTAGGACCTCAAAAAATTGTGTCCAAGTTTTAAATCTTGGAGCATTTCGTGCTCTAGGAACATTTAATCTCTGACTAATCGCTTTTAAATCTTAATTAATCATGTTTAAAATGTTGTGTTAAGTACAAGTGTTTCAGAATTTTAGTCTTTGGGGTTTTTTAATATAGCACAAGAAAGATTTTCCGAAATTTGAAACTGTGAAGTAATTAATTTATGAGTAATCGCCTTTAAGTATTAATTAATCGTGTTTGACTTTAAGTATTTTGGACTTCGTAGGTTTTGAATATAACACAAGGGAAGCTTTCTGAAATCTGAAACTATGAAGTAATTAATTAACTCTTAATCACAATTAATTTTTGTTATTAAATGTTTTATTAACTCCTTTTTACTCTTTGAAATGTCCAATACTTCAGGATTTTGAAAATTCGGCGATTTATGAACTCACTATTT
The DNA here is from genome assembly GCA_009831015.1 of Picea engelmannii. Lineage (NCBI taxonomy): Eukaryota > Viridiplantae > Streptophyta > Pinopsida > Pinales > Pinaceae > Picea > Picea engelmannii. The sequence continues at coordinate 1,059,081 of ML779639.1, read as the reverse complement.
GTTAAAATATCCAAGGGACATCTCCCAAAGTGACTTGGAAGAGACGACGTTATTTTAGATGACGTTTCAAGACAAGACAGATGCTAAGTGTCACTTCGAAAACATGTGAATCATGCAACGAAAATGTCAAAAATAAGTGCCACATGTCAACCCATGAAATATTTAAAAGACACGTGTCCTATGACTCGTGTTCGTGATTTCTTTAGGATTTATCGTGAGCTATTATCTTCTGGTTTTGGAGTTTTGGGGTTTTTACTATTTAGACTTGTTGGAACATTCGAAGCACAGAGCTCCGTACCGACCGTTAAAGACTTACTCTTTAAAAATCTGGTGACTCCAAGACATTTGAGATCATTAGGATCGTTCAATTAAATTAAGGAAACTCATCGACAACAGATATTATAAGCGTCTTATTTCCAAATAACAACCAATGAATTTGATTTAAAATTAAAAGGTAATTTTCTAAGTTTTTGCTTGTTTTGGGTAAAATTGCATTCCTAGGAGGTGAAGAATATAAAGATCAAAAGTTCAAAATTGTGTGTGTTCCAACATAGGCTCCATCTCGGGATTGTGGATCCCTATGAGGCGCAAAATAATAGTAGACCAAGTGCCTTTATTGGGTAAATGGATTCATTATTTCTTTTTGAAAAACATTTTCCAACTTTATTTAAGAATTAATCATTTATAGAAGAACGAACTTGACCAAATATCGAAAACCTTCGAAACATACTTAATGATTGATTTTAATTTAGGATATTTAAAATTTCCTTTTCTAAAAATTGATTTAAATTTTTTTTAAGATAATCAAAATAACTTTAACTGAAATATTAGACTTCGACCAACTTCATTTGCATCAAGGTTAAGCATATGTAACAATTTATTTAGGGAATCCCTAGTTGGTTCAGGATGAAAATATCACCAGAAAGAGAACTAGATGACAAAGTATGTTATGTGTATATGTATGACAGCCTTACAGATATCATAGATATTTCTTCACTTCCAGCGACCTTGTTCAGTACCCCGATGAAGTTATCTACTTCTCGCATTGAATTTCCTTTCACCACTTCAATTAACACCTTTTCACTTTGTTGAGATGAGGGAAATCATTATATGAATTTCCTTTCATCACCTCTTTTGTAAAATATGGCGGCAATCAAATTATGAATTTACTTTCACCACATATCTTATATTTTAAGATATTGAAGTAGGGGCAATCAATATGTATGTATCATACAAGGGATGATATCTATTTAAAATTTTTGAAAAGAAGGTCTGTCAACAATTTTAAGAATACTTTGAAACTAACTTTATTCGAATTTTCAATACACCTTCGCCTATAGGAAAAATTTATTGTGGGGATTTTAATCTTTTTAGGGATCAACCTTGAGCGAATTAGTTAGTTTAAAATCCGATAGAAGAGGTAAAATTATCAGGATTAGCCTAGACATACCTTTTCAATTAAAATCAAAGGAACATAAACATTTTCTCCTAATCTTGTTTTGAAAATATGTTTTTGTTTTTTCAGAGTTAAGGTAAGTTTATTTCTTTCTATGAAGACTAAGATAGAATAAAGAAAATATGAAGTGTATAATAAATCGAGGATAGGTGAAAAATAACCAATTCGAGGATTCATAGGACCTGGAACAAAAATCCCAATCCCACACAATTTTGTGTATTTAGTTCAGACTTCCTTCGACCTTATTTATTTATGTTTTGTTTGATTTTTATTCTTATTTTATTTTCATTTCAGAAATGGATTTAGAATTTATCAATATGACACTTTAAGTTGTAATTTTACACCTCTATGATTTTTAGGTCATGTGATAATATTATCTTGAGTGAAGCTTCCTTCAGATTCATTTCAAAATAATTTTCTCAAAATTTTATTTGAACTAGAAGAGTAGCAACTCATACCTCTTTTTCCTTTTGAACTTTCAACAAGGCAGACTATTATTTTATCACCTGTTTGTAGAGAAATCAAGCGTTTGAGAAATGAGTGCCAAATTTTTATTCAGCCTCATCTCCTGTTCAATAAAATATATTTTTCAAAAGGAATAAAATGCAAAATGTCAGAAACTCTTATAGAATAAAGATGACAGATCTTTTTATTTCTCATTTCAATGATGTCAAGAAATCATAAATTTATTGAAAATATTTACAATAAATCATCAAATGAATCAAATTATTTACAAAAAGGAAAAGAAAATTAAAATAGCCAATGTCAATCCAATCCGATATATACAATGGAAATACTAAATGTGACTACTGCATGAAATGTTTTAAGTAACGCCCGTTGATAGGAGCATCAAGAACTTCTCTATCAAGATTTTCCAGTGAGAAGAAGTTTTTTCCCTCAACTGTTGCAATTTTGAATGGTTTGAAGCAGAGATGATAGATTTTTTCATGTTTCCTTGCATATTCCTTTCTAGCTTCCCATTTTAAAACTAAATTGCCAGGGAGAAACTCACTATCTTTAGATTTTTTAATCGAAAATGGATTTCATATTATCCTCGTCCTTTTGAAGATTATCATCCACTTCCACTCTATTTTGTTGAAATTGGATGATTTGATTCACCCTTCTTGTAACGTCATTTGGATATTCATTTGTATCCTACCATATTTTCATCACAAGAAGAGAAATATTTCTAGGAAGGATAACATCAGTACCATAAACCAATTGAAAAAGAGACATACCTATAGATTTATTGATGCCAATTTGGTTTTCCCATAGGGCATACTTTAAGTGGATATGCCAAGATTTTTTAATTTCTATCAAAATGTTTTTGATTATAGTCATCAATATCTTGCTAGATGATTTGGCCAACCCATTTCCCTGAGGGTAATAAGAAGTAGAATGACCTAAAACAATATTGTATTTCTGACAGAAATTAATCATTGCCATAGGCTTAAAATCCTGGGTGTTATCAGTGACTATTTTGCGAGGACAACCAAATATTGATAGGATGTTTTCTTCCAAAAAGTTTATTACTACCGAATTTGTAGCATTCCGAGTTGGAATGGATTCAACCCATTTCATAAAGTAATCGATAGTGGTTAGAATCCATCTATGTTGAGCACTTGATTGTAGACGGATTTCTTCGATGAAGTCAAGGCCCCATTGTTGGAAAGGAGCTTCATCTTTTACTAATATTAAAGGTAAGGCATAGATATTTTTATTTCCAGCAAATAATTGACATGAATTGCAAGCTCTGACCCTTGCATTTACATGAGTAAATAATTTTTTTCAATAAAATTCCGCCCTTAAAATCTTGTAAGATGTTTCTCTATAGGCATGATTCCCTCCACACACTCCTTCATGAAATTCATCAATGACACCTTATTTTTAAGATTCTATCAGGCAACATAATAACAAACCCAGAGGGTCTTTCCAATATAGCTTTCCATCAACAATGCAATACTTAATTGCATGTAGTTTTAAAGTCCTTGTTTTATAAGGAGTCATGTACTTTTGGCATTCAAGAGTAAGGAGGTATGTAACAATATCACGATACCAAGTAGAGGAAGAAAAATTATCTTCAATCTAAATCATAGGTGCTTGGTCATCAATTTCCTCTATATCCAGGGGAGAATCAAGTCATTCGAGGTTATTTATTCCGAGCGATCTAAAATTTTATTTAGCTAACAACCTTTCTAGACCTTGACCCTTTACTATCTTGGTTGGTTTCACTTCTATATCAAAATCTTGAATTTTATCCAACCATCTACCTCTTCTTCCATCACTGTCTGGATGAACCAAGATATATTTAATAGCATTTGTTGGCACATAAGAAATTAGTTTCGACTGCTGAACATATGTTCTGAAAGCCTTGAGAGCCTTCACCATTTCATAAGGTTGTTTTTCAAGTATATCATATCTTAATTTTTCATCCTTGAGGATTTTGTTGAAGAAGGCTATTGGTTGTTTGAATCATTCTTCGCTCTGTTAAAGGAGCACTGCTGCAATAGTATGTTCAGAAGCGAAAGAGAAGATTAAGAATTCCTTTGTATAGTTTGGACTTGATAGTACTAGTGCTTCCCATATATCTTTCTTAACAAACTTGAAGGACACTTTGTCTTCTACAATCCATTTTACTTCGCTGTCCTTTTTTAACATATCTGTAATCATTTTGATAATTTCAACAAAGTTAGGAATATATCTTCTCAAAAAATTGATCTTACCTAAAAAAGATTGAATTTATTTTCTATTTCTAGGAATATTTATCAGGTCAATAGCCTCAACTTGCTTAGGAACAATCGTGATTCCTTATTTTGACACTATATGGCCTAAAATCTTACCTTCCTGCATAGCAAATTGTGATTTTTTTGGATTAAGAGACAAACCGAATTTTCTGCATTTTTCAAAATTTTGTGTGAGGTGCATCAAATGTTCAGCATCCAAATTGGGAAAAACTATGAGATCATATAGATAAATAAAAACAAATTTGTCTCTCTCACCGACGAACGTGATATCCATCGCTCTATGGAAAGTTGCTCCTATGTTCATTAGACCAAAAGACATTTTATCATGCATAAAGGTTCCCCATGGTGTTGTAAACATAGTCTTTTCTCTATCATCTTCATGAATATCAATATGATTATATCCTGAAAAACCATCTATCGTAGAAATCTTGTTATCCCCTACTACCTCCTCGAGAACATGGTCCATCTTTTGGAGTGGGTAGTTATCTTTAAGAGACGACCGATTTAATTTTCTGAAATCAACGCAGAGTATTATTTTGTCGTTCTTCTTTCTAGTGGGGACCAAATTGGCCACCCATTTAGAGTATCTGAGGGGAATGATGATTTTTGCATCAAGGATTTTCTTAACATCCCTTTCTATCACTGGCAGGAGAATTGGGTTTATTTGTCTAAGCTTATGCCTGAAAGGTTTAATACTATGTTCTAAAGGAATCTTGTGTTCAATAAGAGAGGTATCGTCAGTTTTTAGATCATCATAAGACCATGAGAAAACATATTTATAATTTCTAAGTAACTCAACGTACTTACTCTTTATTTGGGCTGGAAGGAATTTTGATATTTTGACCATTTTGGGATCCTCATTAGTTCTTACATTACAGTCTTCAACTTCTTCAGGTTGAGGTCGCAAGGTAGACTTTAAAGGTATATCATCCTAGTCAAACAACCTTTCTAAGGGGATCAGGCATTTGGGAATTTGATTGTTCTTAAGTAAGAGAATGTGTTGATTTGCAATATTATCTTCAAATTTTTTTGAGTTCCCCCCTTCCTGCATAATGCAAGTAGGATCATTTTGATTTTCTTGATCTATGTGGGTCTCAGAAAACTTGTCAACCATTGCCAGGAACTATTTGATTTGTTTTTCTTATTCAAAAACTTGCCAGTGTTGAAGAGTGTTTGAAATATAAGGTCTATGTCTCATCTCGATGTGATATTTCAGTTTCAAAATAGTAGGTGGTATGACGGTTGCATCAACTTTGGCCAAAGAATCAATTTGTTGATTTTGCATTCTGGGGATAGAGTGAATATTAAAGGACGAGAAAAAATTCTCTATAAGATCCAAGGCACAATTTATATATGATCTCAACCTTGGATTTTTAGATTGATATTGTTGTCTTATTTGTTTTACAATGAGCTCTACATCACCATAAACTATCAAATGTCTGATTTTTAACTTTCTAGCAGCTTCTAACCCTATGACTAAAGCTTCATATTCACAGACATTATTCATATAATCAACCTCCCATTGTAATATATAAGAGAAAGGGATAACCTTATCATGTCCTGGTTCCATGAATAAAAATCCATTTCCTTCTCCTTCACAAGATGAAGCACCATCAATGAACATTTTCCACATCCCTTCTCTATTTTTCTTTGAAACTTCTATTTTTTTATTTTCTTCTTCTATACATTCTTCAAAATAATCATCTATAGATAATATAAAATTTCCTAATTCCTGATCAGAAACATAGACTGGGTAATTATTAGGATTTTTAGGTTCACTTACAGTATACGCCAGTCTAGCTTCCTTGTACATTCGAGTGAATTGTCCACCAAAAATTGGAATTGTAGCATAGGTCGTGTATAGATGAATCGATCCTCCTAAATTGGCTCCCAAAGATCTGGATAGAATCATGTTGTACTGTGAAGTAATGTCGGGAAAAAACACATCCATAAGGATACTTTTCACAAGAATCTGAGCAAGATTTACCACCAAATATTTAATCATATTCAAACACTTAACCTTTCTAAAATCAAACAAATACAAATCTTGATAAGTTCTCATAATTTCAAGGCCTAATTTTTCCATGATAATATTAGGCATTAAATTATGAGAGGCTCCTAAGTCTAGCATGTAATTGTGAAGTAAATGATTGTGCACAGTTAATGTAATATAGAACGAAGCAACATAGTCCTTATTATTTTCAATGCGTGGTCTGAACATGATTGTAGGTTTTTCGTCCTACAAATTGATAACATCATCTTTACATTCAACATCAATTTTTTTTGTTTCTTTAGATATTTGTTTTTTATAGATCAGGTTCCTTGAAAGTTCAACCAAAGGAATCGAAATTTCAATTTTATTAATTTCATTCTCTAAATTGAAATTCGCAATTGGTTTTACAATTTCCTTGGTGTGAACTTTAGCTTTTGTAATTTCAGGTTTCTTAGTTTGTGCTTCTTTCATTTCATCCTATTTTATTGGGGAAGCTTGTGTTTCAGTTGATGGTTTAGTAATTGCTGCCTCATTTGCTTTGTTTCGTGATAAAATCATTTTTGGTGGAAAATTTGTAGAACTTTTTTTCTCTTGGCCTTAAATCATATTTATGTTGAAGCTCAACCATTATCAAGTCAACGATATATTTGTATGCAGAGTCCCCCATATTGTTGATGTTTTCATCATTATTAAAGATAGATTCCAAGTCTAAGGATTCTGTGTAATTCTTATTGGTTAGGTAAGGTTCAATATCATCGTCGCTGAGGTTGTTCAAATCTTCCTCTAATTCCTCATAGTCTTGGACTTCATATCTCTACATGAAATTCACATTTTTAAAGGAGGCTTGTATCTTTTGATCTTCATTTTTTGTTTTTATTTGTTGTATCTGAGGATTAGGGTTTCTCTTGAATTGATTCCTAATGTATGGATCAAGTTTGGCTTTGTCTATTTCCATCCTCGAAATTTTGTTTGATAAATCTTTAATAATGTTGGCCATCTCATCCACTTTTTCCTCTGCGGAATTTCTAGATCTAAAGGGTCTTGCCTGTTCTTTGAAATGCCTAGGTTTTCAACTTCCTAGATTCCATCATATTGGACTCAATTTCTATAGCATCATCTTGCATCCCTGATAAAGTAGTAAATCTCCTTTCAAATAAATGTAGAGAAAAATCGGAGTCAAAAGCCCCTATAAAAGTGACTTTTGCAGTTGGTTGAGAAGGTTTAACTTCGGCTAGGATTTTGTGATAAAGCTTATTAAATATCTGGATAAATTCAAGGAATGATTCAAAATTCTTCTTTCTCAAGGCTTTGAATTCGGTTAAGTAATAAAGATGATCATTTTTCTCGCCCCACTACCTTAGGAAGGCATTTTCTAGATCATCATATGATCGTATAGAACCTACTGGGAGTCCTCTAAACCAAGTTCTTACATGTCCTTCAAAATTATGTACTAATAGTCTTGAGTACACATCCTCATGCTCAATTCCAAGGATATCAACAAACTGATAAAAAAAGGCTATATATTATGTTGTTGTTAGATCCCCTTCTCCCATGAATTTTGGGAGGTTCTTCATGTAATTTTCAGGTAAATCATGCAGGACAACAGGAAGGAATAAGGGAGGATATCTAGCAACTACCTTGGTGAAGATCCTAGGGGTTTGACCTTGTCCACTAGCCCCTGCACCTTTGACACCTATAATACTAGCACCTCTTGCACTAGCAATTCTACATTACAAAATTCGAGGTCTAAAAAGGATATTTTTGAAAACTTCAAAAGACTATTCTACTGATCTTTTGACTACTTTGGGATGTTGTAAATGAAATTTAGGGAAAATATTGTGAGAAGACGAAAGATTTAGGTGAGGGGTAAAAGGAAAACTTTAGTTCGTCTCCTCATGTTTACTTGATGTATATATAGGAGAGGCAATACGGGATGAATCTGGGTATAAGAAATAATCTTCAGGATTTATGGAAACATAAAATTTTACTTCGAGAAAGGAAATAATCGGTTGAGTGTTAGTGATAGTGGGAATTGAAAGGGATCCTTTGTTCTCACTGGTAAAAGTATCTATCAATGAAACATGGATGGTCTGGTCAATATCAAATTTTATTTCGAGAACAATTACCTTTGAAGTTCTGAGTTTAACTTCATGTTTACTTGTTGATGCTTCTACAGAATGAACTTGTTTAAAAATTTGTTTATAGGTTAGCTCTGTTGATTTTTTAATAAGATATTTTAAGCATGAGTTTCATTCCATTTTTTTCATTTTACTTAACCATAAACAATAATGCTGCAACAACCAATATCACAAGAAGAAACACCATGCACAAGAACACAAGAATTATCTTGGGAAACCCTTCTCAATAAGGGAACAAAACCCAACCAAATCCTTTGCTATATTCTTCAAGAGAAATAACTTCACCACCAATAATACCTATCACAAAAGAGGGTTCTCAAACCCTATAAGACTAGTGCCCAAGAGAGGTGCACACTTTTCCCAAGATGATGTACTTGCAGAAATTTCCAAACGTGTGTGTAGGATGTGTTTCCACAATGGGGAATCCTCATTTACTTATACTAGACTTGTCCTATCAACAAAAGTGTCTATTGACACAATAGGGATGACCTCTCTAAGTCACATTATAGCTAATATTAACCAAATTAATTATCTCTTACATTTATTACTAATCATATTAAGGTGGGGCCAATTGAACCCTTTACATTACAATTAGGGTTACAAGTAGGTATGACTCTTGAGAAATATAGAAATGGATCTGATACACCCACTATTTATCATCCACTAGGGGATCATATATAAGGATGTACTTATATCTATATCACTACATTACATAGAAGAACCAGTTCTTCACAGGTTCACCTGTGCTCATCCAGAAGAATGTCCACACAACAAATCTTCTTTCCCACTGCATAAAAAAAAAGAGTCATCTTGCATTTCTCATCAACTCTAATGCTCATAGTAGGCTAATACATAATATTCATTTCTTTTCTCATGACGATGCACCCAACACTTTGGGATTTCACACATTCATGGTGTGCTTAGTCACAGACACGTCCAACATAGCATGTCACATTTCCCATGAGATAATAATCTGGAGTTATTCTCAACTATCTGAATGGAGGAGGTAATATTTATGTTCCATCTCTATCTCAGATAGGAACCATACACCCTCTTCAAAGGATTTCTCTCAGTTTTGTAAGATGGAAACTATCTCACATAGCTGCAACGATCCACATATCATAGGTTTGTAAGATGGAGACTGTATCAAATAACTACAATCATCGACACTTCCTCTCAACTACAGAATAATTCTTCATCATGCCAAGTCTCACACAGATGTACTTTGAATTTTGTCATGGATGGAGTCATCAAACTCCCTCTCAACTATGGAGGAATTCTTCACTGAGTTATTTTGGTGAAGATGTCTGCAATCTGCTCATGTGTAGGAAGGTATTGCATGTGTATGGTTTTCCTCTGCATCATATCTTTGATATAAGGATATTTCCTCTCATCATGTTTCGATCCATTAGGAAACACTGGGTTATAAAGGATCTTTACACATGGCTCTTGGTTATCATCATAGGATCCATCTCATGGTTAAGTAAATCTATCAGAAGATTATGAAGCCACATTGCTTCGCACACTCAATGCTATATACATTGCCTCTGTGGTACTCAAGGCCATAGAGTTTTTCTTCCTACTGCATCAGGAAACCATGGCAAAATTCATGGTAGAACATCAACTAGATGTTCTCTTTCAGTCCACTGTTCTTTTTGCTCAATATTAATCTTCATATCCTGCAAACTCAAGTTCATATTCGAGGCATATCTCAAGCCATATCCAGCTATGCCTTGTATATATCTTAATACATGTTTTGTGGTTTTCTAGTGAGTCTGTCTCGGTTGAATCATGAAATGACTAAGCACATTCAATGGATGGAATGAATCAAGTCTAGTGTTAACCAGATACATCAGTGATCCAATCAGTTGTGGATCAGTCTCATTTGAATCATCATCAATCTTCTTCTTTAAATCCATCATGGTGGAATTTGCATTCTAGCGTACTTGAACTTCTTTAATATTTTCATTGTATATTTTCCTTGACTTAGGAAAATCTCATTGGTTCTCTGTCATACTTTTTGTCCCAAGAAGTAGTGCATCATACTCATCATCTTCATCTCAAATTCAGAAGTCAAGGATTACTTGTATCCAACAACAAGGCTTTATGAATAAGTCATGAAAATCAGGCTCTTGTCACCAACACTATAATGATATAGGTTTGGATTAGAAACACTCTTGTTGAAATCCAAACTCATTAAGAATTTATCTATTTGATATAGTTTCCATATCATGGATGGTAGTATGGATGGAAGTGTATCAGGTTTACTAGATCAAGTGTCTCATCATATAAAACTTCCTTTGTTTGTGAGAAACCTCTGGCTATAGATATTGTTTTGTATTTCTCGACACTTCCATCAACTACATGCTTGATCTTATAGATACACTTGGAAATTACCACAAACTTCCCTTTTGTTCCCTGAATAATATCTTATGCACCATTCTTTAAGATATATTTCTATTCTTCTATTATGGCATATTTCCATACTTGTTCTCTTGTTGCTTCTCTAAGACAAGGAGGCTCAACATCAATGAAGCGACTCATGGGTGAAGAGTGGCTCAAAAAATCTCTTTGTTCTCTTGGGATGTGCCTTGAAAGGCTAGTATGTTTCTCTGCCTCTTGCAGAGTGAGCCTAGGAAGACCTTTTATGCCCTACTGCAATATCTCTAAACATATCAAATGGAGCAACTAGATTAGCTGGAATAATGTTTGTCTCCCTATGAACTACTGAAGGGGGAGAAGGCATTGTATCACTGTCAATCTACATTTGATATTATTTGGATCTTTGAAAATCCATCTCTTCTTCAAGGACAACATATTTTCTTGTCTCAATCTGTCTCTGATTAAGGATGTCAATCTGGAATTTCTTCAAGATTTATTGTCATCCCATAAATGTATCCTTTCTCCCTGAAGGGTCTCTCTTGGAATTCTTTTTTTTGGGTACATAAAAATACACTGGGCACCCAAATATCATGAAGTGTTCAATCTTAGGCCTCACTCCAGTGAAGTATTCTTCGAAAGTTATGTTTTTCAATGTCTGTTGAAGAGTCTTGTTCTGAACATATACTGTGCCATGCATGCTTCTTCACATAGAATCATAGAAGGATTCTGATCATGCATTATTTCATTGGTTTCCTCAATGATGGTTCTATTCTTCCTCTTTCTCAATTAGTTTTGACTCCCTCTAAAGGATAAACATCCTCCTTTGTTGTTAACCTGTCTGGAACAAGAAAACAAGAGGAACCAAAAACAAGAATATCTCTTAAATGAGAATAATGAGTGCATCTCTAGAATCAAAACAATTTAAGGATTGTTGTCACAGCTACAACAATTACTTGTAATGTAGATACCTTTAGAAATATAGGCTAGAGAAATGAAAATTACAACAATCAAACATGGAGTCTTCACTTTGAGTGTGTTGTTTCTCTGAATGCACCGAGATCCCTCTGGCTCCATTACTTCAACAAAAGGTTCCTTCCTCCTGCAATTACCCTCATGAAAAAGATACAAATAATATATATACAAGTGCATACCTGAGGGTGCTAATATGATTTCTCCTAGATGATCTTTTTCCTCTTGACATATTCATGACAGAGGTATGTCAGAGTGAAATATTTTTATATCAACCATGATAAGTCTTCCTTTGAAGTTTTGTATTCCAGAAACTTGAAGTTTCTTGATTCATCAAGTTTAACTTCCATCATCATTTTGTTCATCATAATTTTATATTTTTCACAACCCTTTGTCAACTCGGCTAGAAATTCTAATGGCTAGGATGGGATAATAGTTTTAGGTTTATTTGGACTTATGACTACCAACAATAAGCCTTTCAAAGATGGGAGAACATTGGTGAGCTAAAGAGATCCTTCAATGAGTTTTAGAAACCCTAATACTCAAATTTCTGCAGAAATTAGTGAAACCCTAGAAACCCTAGGGCCAAAAATTTAAAATTCTCGAAAATGCAAAAATTATCCCCAACATCGAAATATTAAAGGGAAGAAACTGAGAAATCATGAGGGTCGTATGGAGTTTCTGGAAACCCTAAAAGGGTCGTACGGTTCTACAAAAAGAGGACGATTTTCCTTGAAGTTTTGTTCAATGGGTTCTTCAATACCTATGTTGTGGTTCCATGTTGATTTTTCAATAAGCTAGGTTAAGCATGAAGTTCATTCCATTTTTATCATTCCACTTAACCATAAACAATAATGTTGGAGCAACCAAGATCAAAAGAAGAAACACTATGCACAAGAAAACAAGAAGTATCCTGGGAAACCCTTCTCAACTAGGGAAGAAAACCCAACCAAATCCTTCGATATATTATTCAAGACAAATACCTTCACCACCAATAATACCTAGCATACAAGAGGGTGCTCAAACCCTAGAAGATTAGCACCCAATAGAGGTGTGTACTTTTCCCAAGATGATCTACTTGCTGAAATTTCCAAACTTTTGTGTAGGATGTGTTTCCACAATGGGGAATATGCCTTTACTTATATTAGACTTGTCCTATCAACATAAGTGTATATTGGAACAACAGGTCTGTCCTCTCTAAGTCACATTATAATTAATATTAACCAGATTAATTATCTTTTACATTTATTACTAATCACATTAAGGTGAGGAAGACCTGTACCCTTGACATTACAATTAGGGTTACATGAAGTTTTGACTCTTGAAAAATATATCAAGGGATCTAATACACCCACTAGTGATCATCCACTAGGGGGACATACATAGGGATGTCCATATATCTGGCTCACTACATTACACAGAAGAACCAGTTCTTCACACGTTCACCTGTGCTCGTCCACAGGCATGTCCACTCAACATATCTTCTTTCCCACTACATCACACAAGAGAGTCATCTTGATTTTATTGTCATATCTGCTGCTAAGAGGAGGCCAATACATCATATTCATTTAGTTTCTCGTGACGATGCACCCAACACTTTGCGATTTCACATGTTGACCTTGTGCTCAGCCACATGCACACCCAACTTAGGAAATCGCCTTTCTGACAGGATAATCATCTATATTTCTTCTAAACTCTTTGAATGGAGGAGGTCATCTCTACGTTCTAACTTTGTATCAGATAGGAACCACACACCCTCTTAAGGGGATTTCTCTCAGGCTTGTAAGCTAGAGAATATCTCGCATATATGCAATGATCCACATCTCACAGGTTTGCAAGATGGAGAATGTCTCACATAGCTGTAATCATCAACAAGCTCTTAAGTGGGAACCTTAACATTACCTTTTGTAACTCTAGGTTGATATCCCTTACCTACTGATGCAACAATTTGTATGAGATATCACTTTGGTTTCAACAATGTTTCGGGATGTGACACTTATGTAGTCTTCTTTTTGTCTAGTTTTTTCCTGGTATTCTTTCGACCGAATGCCATTTTTTTATATGGTGGAGTCACCAAGTGAAAGATAAAATAATCCTTACTCATGTATTCAATCTTTGTTCACCATCAAAGACCAAAATTTACCTTGTCATTTTTCGAGGGAAAAAGATTTCATTTCTTCATCCCCGATAATGGTGCAAATAAAGATGTTTTTCCTAACATTGATTCTAAGGCTCAAAGAATAATATCATTCATCAAAGGTTTTAAATCAAATCTTTTAATGAATTCTTTTTCTACCTTCAATTTTCTGAGAAATAATCTTTAAATGAAATTAATAATAGGAAAGTACATAGGCCATATCTCATTATATGATTCACAATTATAATGTCAAATGATGTAGAAATATTTACAAAACCATTAAATAAAGTCAGGTATCAATTACATAAACATCTCACCTTCTTTGTAGTATAAGAAAAGTAGAATATTCACCCTTGAACATGATATAAAATGAAGTAATTCACAAAGATCATAGGTATTTTTTTACTCACAGTAATAACAAATGAAAATATACTTACTGAATGAAGTCCTAGTATAATATGATCATGGTAGATGTAATACTAAATTGCAATCAATATCTCTTCAAGAATTACAAAAGGAAATTCAAGGAAATGTAAACACAGAGGGAACACATAACTCAAATTGAACAAAACTTACAATCTTTGTCTGCACTTTTATTAATACTAAAAAAAAGAGTTTGTCTATTACATTCGGCAAGAAGCAACCTTGAATACATCCTAAATATATGTATTTACACAAAATATGTCACAACTTAAAATCGTTGGACTTCTTACAATATTTAACTAAAAATAGAGTACATCTAAATAAAACATGTCAATATTAATGAGTTTCGTTGGTGCTTTCCTTTGTCTCTTCGTCTACTGGTAGAAGCACTCATTTTCCTTTAGTCTTTGATTTGGATAGACATCTCCATTAGGGTTACCACAATCATTGGCTTACTATCTTGGCCATTTGATCGCGTTGCCATCTGTCCCTTTGGGTGTGTTCAGTGGGGCAAGGAATTGCAATCGAAGACATAGGGGAGAATATTAGATGAATAGGTTAGCATTGGCTCATTAAGCGGTGGACAACAGTTACAGGGAAGAGTAACTGTCCATGAAAATAATGATGGGGGAAAAAGTGTTCGATGATGAGGTGGGATGAGTGGAGGATAGAATGTGGGTGGTATGGATAGACGATGTAAGTGACTATTGGAGGGTGAAAGTTAGAGAGGGTGGAGCGGGTGGACACTGTGCATGTTTTCTCATTTGCTTCCACCTACACTTGATTTTTGTAGTTCAATGAATTAGGTGCATAGTTTCTCTCAAAATCGAGAAGAAATGCAACATTGTAAGTGTATTTAGGATTAGGGGAGAATTTGTACATTACTTGTAGGTGTTTTGGTTGGAAAGAGCTAACGATGACCTGTTGGAGGTTGATGATGCTCCTGGTCTGGGTGTCAACATGTTTGAATCCTCACCTGTTGCATCAAGATTCTTTGCCATTTTTCGCGGAGCCATAATCCGCAACGAAACAAAATAATCTTACCTGTTATAAGAGAAGTCTGTGAGTTCTTCACTAGATAAAAAAAATTCATTGCGAATGGTAAAAATAACTTTGAAATTCGAAGTGATTTTATTCAAAAAAGTTTATTTATCTTCTTATAGTTTTGCTGATGAAGAATTTATTAACCTTAATGGAATTGACTACCTGGCGATCCACAATCCTGGTTTGAAATAATTATACTTAATCGATCATAAATGTCATGAATACTTGGATGGTTCCCATTCAGGAGTTTTGGATGTGACAGGGTGGAAACCTCCTGAATTTTGAATTTGTGGAGGAGTTAATCTCTGAATAATCTCTTTTAAATATTAATTAATCGTTTTTAAAACATTGTATTAACTTCAAGTGTTTTGGAAGTTCAGACTTTGTGGGGTTTGAATATAGCACAAGATAAATTTCCCTAAATTTGAAACTGCGAAATAATTAATTTATGAGTAATCTCCCTTAAGTCTTAATTAATTGTGTTTGACTTTAAGTATTTCAAAAGTTTGGACTTCGTAGGTTTTCAATATAACAGAAGGGAAACTGTTTGAAATCCGAAACTCTGAAGTAATTAATTAACTCTTAATCGCGATTAATTTTCGTTATTAAATGTTTTATTAACTCCTTTTTACTCTTTGAAATGTCCAATACTTCAGCATTTTGAAACTCCAGTCATTTGTGAACTTACTCTTTGTTAAAATCCTGAAGGGCCTTCTCCCAGAGTGATGTGGCAGAGATGATTTCATTCTGGATGATGTTTTAAGACAAGAGAGGTGCCATGTGTCACTTCGAAAATGTGTGAATCATCCAATGGAAAAGTCAAAAATAAGTGGCACATGTCAGCCCATGAAAGATTTAAAATACACTTGTCCTCTGACTCATGTTCATGAGTTCTTTAGTATTTATCGCGAGTTTCAGAGTTTCAAAGATTTTAGTGTTTATACTTGTTGAAACATCCAAAGCGCAGAGCTTTGTAGAGACCGTTAGAGACTTACTCTTTAAAACTCAGGCCGGTCAAAGACTTTGGAGATCATTAGTATAATTCAATTAAAGTAAGGAAACTCGTCAACGACCGATATTGTAAGTTATTTAGTGTTGAATAACAACCAATGAATTTGATTTAAAATTAAAAGGCAATTTTATAAGATTTTTCTCATTTTGGGTAAAATTTTATTCATAGGAGGTGAAGAATATAAAGCTCAAAAGTCCAAAATTGTGCATGTTCCAACAGGAGGATAAATGCATTATCTTATTATTTTATTTTTTAGACTCATGGGATAGCTTAGTCATGGTTATAGGGAGTAATACAACCGCATTAGTGCTAGGAGAAATTGTTGCATCTCTATTATCATAAGAAATTAGAAGGAAGAACATGGAAGGATCGACCAAAGATGCATTAGTGGTGAGAGGGCGATCGATAGACAGAGATAAAGGAAAATTATATGGTAGAAATCCTAAGTCGAAGGGTAGATATAAATCCTTTGTTCAGTCAATAAGGAGATGTTGGAAATGTGGTAAAGTTGGGCATTACAAAAATGAATGCAAGTCGAAGGCAATGGAAGTTAGTACAGGATCTGACAAGAAGCAGTCAGCTGAGAGAAAGATGAATCCAAATAAACGAGGTGATTTGTACCTGGTGTCGACCAGTGCACAATCATATCAAGATGTTTTGTTGATGGACTCAGGAGCATCCTATCATATGATGCCACATAGAGAATGGGTTCTGTGAATATGACCTATATGAAGGAGGATATGTGTTCTTGGGGGAGGACTCTACAAACAAACTTATCAGATGAGGAAGAGTTCGACTGATAATGAAAGATGGAAGGAGTAAAACCCTTCAAGGTGTGCTACCCATTCTAGATTTGGTAAGAAACTTGATATCTATCAGCAATATGAGTGATACATGAGTGCACACTCTATTTCAGAAGGATACATGCAAGATGCAATGGTATTTAGGAAAGGATTTATGATTAGAACCCTATACAAGTTATTATGGAATGTCAACTTGACTCGATGCAACAACATCGTTATTCCTTTAAAGTTGACTCAACTTCAACTCGAATTGAGTTGACTTGGGATGAGTTGATTCAAACCAAATTGACAAAACATCATAAACTCGATGGATCATACACGTGGCAGGTTGACCTCCATTACAGATTGAAATCATGGCCATCAATTGTTGTGATACTTTGAAAGGAGGATAAAACTTATCATAGAAGAGACTAACATTACAAGCCAACCATAGTCCTCAAGGCACTAAATTGGAAGTAAACATAGTGGTTTCATGGATGAATCTATGGACAAGCTATGAAAACTATCACTAACTAAGTCTTTATCCTAAATGTGGTTTAGTACCAATTGGTGCTCAAGCTCAAGCCAAACCTGGAAGGTATACTTACAGGACAACAATACATGAGAATTGGAATCCTATGCACACTTGCACAAAATACATAATCTAAGTCCATGTTTAAGGGGTCATAGAGTGAAGATGACCGCATATCGTTGGTTAACACCTCCCATTATGCTATACTTTGACCAACTTAACCCAACGTCTATGACTTAATCAAGCATCAGGATGGACGATCCTTTTTCGTTTCAGGATTTCGGTGCTTCGAGAATCTGGGATATTACAACTCTTGAATTGTTCATCTCCCCCAAAGTGATACATGTCAAAGTTATTATTCCATACTTCAAATTCTTGATTTAACATTTGAGAAAAGTCCTAAAAGAATCTTGCATGAATTCGCGATTTCTTCCTTCGACACTTTTGCTAGTAGAGATGTTGGATATTCGCGGAGGCCATAACCCCAAAGATGACATGGCATTTTGATGTAACCTATTGTGATGTGGACCCTTGGTATGTGTGCCATGTGTCACCCATAAATGGACAGGTTGAGGTAAAAAAGGTATTGAATTTATGTGAATGTGTCCCCACACGACAACCCTACCACATGGCATAAGACATGTCATCAGCCAAGTGGACAATCAACACATTTCTTCCTCAAATCTCAAACCCTGCGTGATTTCATGGATTGCATGTTTTCACTTCGTGGATTTGACACTTCACATTCGGTGTTTCATGGCTTGTCCTAGTCTCTAGTAATCGCCGAAGTGGAAAAGTTTCGAAGTGTTAGGGTCCTAACCTGCACATAGGTAGAACAATATATTTGGATGTAATAAAGGTCAATATTAATAAGGCCTTGCAATAAAATATAATATGTCAAATGTAAGAAGACCTAATAGAATCTTCTACTTCTAGAAGGATCTTCCTCTAGATGCTTCTTTTGATAGACATATTTAGTATAAACAGGAGTCGAGGGTATGAGAACCCTACTTTGGATATTATTGTAATAGATCTCTACTCGACTGGAAGTTGCCCCCTCGAAGAGGCCTGTGAACATTTCTCTCAGAATCAAAGTGTTATTTATGTTGTTATTCTTATATCATTTCAGTGTTATTGTGGTGACTGTTCTGGTTATATTGTTGTTATTCTGCCATTTCTTGCATTTTATTTCTGTTCTGCATACTTTTTTATATCTAGCATATTACAAGTGGTATAAGAGCACTTTCATCGGCATAAATTGTGGGTTAATTTTTTTTCAGGGTGGAGACATATTCCAACGTCTTTAATACATAGAGATCTTCCGTTACGTGCATAAACCCGCGGTTGAGGGATTCATACACACAGCAAATACAAGTGGTACTTAAGTGTGCATTTGTTGGCCACCCTTGTAACCCCTCTTGGTACCCCTTCGAGTGGTAGTGCATCAGACAACACCTGTGTATAGATTGACCTAGATTTCCTGAAGCACTCTTTTGATAAGCCGATCGACCGCTGACTGCTATAGTGCCACGGAGAACAACACTCGGGAATATATTCTCTAGTACCTGGGTAGTCGAGTAGTATTACTAAGGGCATGGTCTAGCCTTCTTAGTTAGTGCTCTCAGATGTTGGTCTGAGTACTATTGTTGGACCCTGCATGTATATTAGAGAGCTATAGTAGAGAGAAAACCCTTGTTTGTAGAACCCTTGAATACCTAACCCTGTGGGACATAAACATGAACAAATTAAAATAGACAAGATCTATTGTCACGCAACTGTGTTCAAGTTACCAAATCACTACACATTTCTTGCTAGTTAAGCATTTGGGCATTTCATCACTGCAGTATTCTTCAGACTAGAGTATAACTCTGCAGGTGTTAAAAAAAAAAGTCTCGAAATTGTTTCACCATTATTTGAGACCTATTCCATTGGATTCATATCTTCACCCTTATCACATTCATACATATCACTTTTCGGCAAAATTTTTGTTCCCACCAGCCCCATTTTGGTTCCCTCCTCATCATGGCCCATACCCATAGCCAATACTTGGAAGATCGCTTCAATACCTTGCAATCTAATCTCACCGAGACCCAACAAGAAGTGAAACAAATAAGTGCCAATGTTGTTGCCATCAATACAACCATGCAGTCCTTAATGGAGGAAATCAAACAAGACCTGATCACCCATCTTGGATCTGTCTTTTCAACACTCTACACGAAGATGCATATCCCTACAGATAACCCTTTACCTGACCCATCTCCACATATTGAAGTTGAAAATTCCTCTTAATCCCATAACTTTCAGCACCATCACTTTCAACGTGACCTACGCCTTCTGTGGGTGGATGTGACTAAATTTGATGGCTCAGATCCCACTGGTTGGGTAACACAAATTGAACATTATTTCTTTTTATACGACATTACAGATGACTTGGCCAAACTCCAGTATGGTTTTCTCCATCTAGATCAAGAACGTTGGCAATGGTGGCAATGGAGAAAAACTTCCTGTCAAGGGTATATTTCTTGGACACACTTTTTGGCAGAGATTTCTTAATGCTTTGACATTGACACCAACCATTTCGACCATTTGACAAAGTTGAAACAATCAGGAATTGTGGAAGACTTTATGGCTTCTTTTGAGATCCTGACTTTTCGGATAGAGGGCATGTCTGATGCCTTTTTTCGAGAGCATTTTATCAGTGGACTCAAGGATGATATTCAGTCCCATGTCCTCATGGTTTGGCCTAAAATTTGGGTGGAAGCTACTAAAAGAGATTAAGAAGCACAACAGGTTGTATCTTCTCAAAAACCAGAAACCCTTCGTTATGCCTCGCACTAAACTAGTAAATCCCACTACTCCCTCCACTCCACTAAAGATCCAAAATATGAACAGGGTTGAAATGGTTGAACACCAACTCAAAGGTCTTTGTTATAATTGTGATGACAAATATTTCTTAGGACATAAGTGTAAGGAACAAAAGGATTTTATGGCCATCTCGGAGGATATTTCGGAACACGAGGTTGAAACTTCCCTTGTGTCTGAGTCACCTGAAACCACTAACATCACCCCTCCGTCAGACCCTCCCAAAGTAGAATCTGTCATTTCCCTAAATTCTCTCACTGGCTTCTCTGTTCCCCAAACCCTCAAGATAATTGGTTACATCAAGCATAGGAAGGTCATCATTCTAGTTGATAGTGGAAGCACCCATAATTTTATTCATCACTGCATTGCCCAAGAAACTCATTGCTACATCCATGCAGTCAATAATTTCCAAACCATGATTGCTAATGGTGGCTCCATGAAATATGGAGGAGGTTGTGAAAATGTGTGTCTCCAAATTTGTCACTACCACCTGAAATCTAATATGTTTTCTATCGACATGGGCAGTTGTGACATTGTGTTGGGTGCAGACTGGCTAAGGAGTTTGGGTCCCATTCTCATGGGTTTTAAGGAATTAACCATGCAATTTGACCAGGAGGGCTAACAATATAAGTTCCAAGGCATCATCGTCGGTTCACATGAGATCATTAGTTCCCATCGCATGGAAAACCTGCTCAAAAAAGGTCATTACAGTGTTATTGTCCAACTCCATGCCATACAAGAAACAAAGGCACCCTTGGTGTCGCAAAACATCCAATCCATCCTTTCTAAACATCAAGTGATCTTTTCCACTCCCCAGGGACTCCCTCCTTCCTGTGGTGTTCATGATCATTCCATTCCCATTGTACCAAGCAACCTTCCTCCCAATATCCATCTGTATCGTCACCCCTTTTCCCAAAAAAATGAAATTGAGAAAATGGTTCACGAACTCCTTAACATAGGCATTATCCGTCCTAGTAAGAGCCCCTACTCTTTTTCGATGGTCATCGTCCTGAAGAAAGAAGGTTCTTGGTGAATGTGTCCTGACTTTCGTGCCCTCAACAAACTTACCATTAAATACAAATTTCCCATTCCTGTCATTGATGACCTCTTGGATGCATTGAGTGGCGCCTAGTTCTTTACTAAAATTGATCTTTGTTCTAGCTAACACCAGATACATATGAAAGAGGCCAACATTCCCACGACTACCTTTGGAACTCATGAGGGCCACTATGAGTTTTTGGTCATGCCCTTTGTCTTGTGTAATGCCCACTCCACCTTCCAAAGCCTCATGAATCATGTCTTTCGTCCTTTTCTCTACCATTTTCTTTTAGTTTTCTTTGATGATATCCTCATCTATAGAAAAACTTGGATAGACCATATTTCTCATGGGGATCGAGTTCTCCATCTACTCTCTCATCACCAAATTTTCCTGAAACAGTTTAAATGTGCTTTTCGCACCTCAAAAGTCGAGTACTTGGGTCATCGGGTTGGAAAAGATGGAATTAGGGTGGATCCTAAAAAAATTGAAGCTATGCGAGAATGGCCTCACCCATAGACTCTCAAAATATTGTGTGGATTTCTGGGCTTAACAGGCTATTATCGCAAGTTTGTTAAGAATTATGGAAAGATTGTAGCACCTCTCACTACACTCCTAAAAAGAACTCTTTTACTTGGACTCCAACAGCTCCTCAAGATTTTCAAACCTTGAAGATGGCCATGTGCGCCACTCCAGTCTTGGCCCTTCCTGATTTCACAAAGACCTTTGTCTTGGAATGTGATGCTTCAAGGAAAGGAATTGGTGTTATCCTTATGAAAGAGGGTTGGTCGTTGGCCTTTACCAGCAAGCAACTGTCTAAAAGAAATATGGGAAAATTAATATATGAAAAGGAAATGTTGGCTATTTTGCATGGCGTTGATCTATGGCGCCCTTATCTATTGGGGAAATTCTTCCAAATTGAGACAGACCATCAAAGCCTCAAGTATTTTCTGGAACAATGCATTTCCTCCCTAGAGCAACAAAAATGGGTGACTAAGATCTTTGGGTATGATTATGAGATAATTTACAAGAAAGGAAAAGACAATGTGGTTGTGGAAGCACTTTCTTGAAAATATGAAGATGATGGATCCCTTTTTTCTCTTTCCTTCATTGTACCAGATTGGCTCCAAGCCATTCGCCAGGAATGGCTACACGATCCCAAAAGTTTGCATTTGATCCAACAATTATAGTCCAATGCTTCAGCTTCCCTAGGGTACTCTTGGCTCCATGATGAGCTTCGATACAAAGGCCATTTGTATTTAATTAAACAATCAAAACTTAAATCCACGATACTTTCTATGCTTCATGCTACACCCACAGTTGGGCACTCCAGGTTTACCAAAACCTATGACAAGGTCAAACATTCTTTTTTCTAGGATGGTCTGAAAGAAGAAATTTGTAATTTTTTCGTTGAATGTGATGTGTGTCAATGCAACAAGGGAGAAACAGTAAAATCTCTGGGCACACTACAATTGCTTCTGATCCCACCTGCTATTTGTAGGGATATCTCTATGGATTTTATTACAGGCTTACCTAAATCGGGAAATAAATGAGTCATCATGGTGGTTGTTGATTGCCTTTCCAAGTATTCTCATTTCTGTGCTCTTCAACACTCATTTACAACATTAATGGTGGCTTAACTTTTCATGGATCAGGTCTTCAAGCTTCATGGAATGACTCATTCTATTGTTTTTTATCGCGACCCAAATTTCACCAGCAATTTTTGGCAAGAACTATTCAAGATACAAGGAAACTAATTGCATCTCAGCACAACTTATCATCCCCAGTATGATGGTCAAATAGAAGTTGTCAACAAGTTTTTGGAAACATATTTGAGGTGTTTTGCCTCGGAAAAGAAAAATCAGTGGGCTCAATAGTTACCCCTAGTTGAATGGTGCTACAACACTTCATACCATACAGCTACACATATGACTCCTTTTGAAGTGATATATCAACAAAATCCACCTTTAGTTCTCTCATACTTATAGGGTGTCTCGAAGGTCTAGGCGGTTGAACAAAAGCTTACAATTCGAGAGGATATTCTCCTTACCCTCAAAGAGAATTTTGTCATGGAACAAAATCATTTGAAGCAACAAGGAGATCAAGGTCGCTCTGAACGTCAATTTGCAGAAGGGGATCAAGTGTTTCTTCGACTGCAACCTTACAAGAAAAATTCTCTCAAGGATGAGCATTGTCAGAAGCTAGCGCCCACGTTTTATGGTCCTTATACCATTCTTAAGCGTGTGGGATAGGTGGCCTATCAGTTAGATTTTCCCCATCATTCTAAGCTACATCTTGTTTTTCATGTTTCATGCTTAAAGAAGGTGATATGAACTAAGTGTCAAATTCAAACCAACCTTCCCAAGTTAGACAAAGAAGGATCCATTTGGCTACAGCCACAAGCAGTTTTTGACCAGTGTGAGCGTCACCTACGTTAGAGAACCATCAAGGAAGTGTTAGTCCAGTGGAAAGATACAATAAGTCGAATGTAAGAAGACCTAATAGAAGCTTTTGCTTCTAGAAGGATCTTCCTCTAGATGCTTCTTTTGATAGACATATTTAGTATAAATAGGAGTCGAGGGTATCAGAACCCTAGATTGGATATTATTTTAATAAATATCTTCTCAACTAGAGGTTCCCCCCTCAAAGAGGCCCATGAACATTGCTCTCAGAATCAAAGTGTTATTTCTATTGTTATTCTTATAACATTTCAGTGTTATTGTGGTGACTGTTCTGGTTATATTGTTGTTATTCTTCCATTTCTCACATTTTATTTATGTTCTGTATACTTTTTTTATATCCGGTATATTACACGAAATCCCAAAAATTTTCTATCCTTCCACTATGGATCTACGACTCTCTTTACTGTCGAACTTCCTATCAGATTGGACAGTCGATGGGACTTCACGATTTGAGCCTTCTATATTTCATGCTTCTCGCCTGTCTCCAATAATCATCGAAGCATCCAACATTTTCCATATCCTTCCTAGCTTCGATCAACCACTGACGATAGACTAGCTTGATTTGATGAATCTCTCTCGACGTTTGGTTTCACCTCTATCTAAAGTCCTCGTTCACCTAGGTTCTGATCTAACGATCTAGAATTCCATGATTCAAAGGTTGTGATCCTCCCAAAATCAAAAGGAAACCATCATAACTCCACAATCCTTTACAAAGGATCTCTATCTACATGATGCTCTCGATTCTATGTGATCTCTACAATGCTATCTATCCTCATCTTTAAGATCTCAAAGAGATATTATTTCTTAACCATAATACGATATCCAACATTTCTAGCCCATACCAACATGAGGTTTCAGCCATAAGCTTCAATACCAAAAATTTAAAATGCTCGGAAATGCCAAAATTATCCCCAACATCCAAGTAATAAGGGAAGAAACTAAGAAATCATGAGGGTCGTATGGAGTTTATGGAAACCCTAAGAGGGTCGTACGGTTATACAAAAAGAGGTCAGTTTTCCTTGAAGTTTTGTGTAATGGGTTCTTCAATACCTATGTTGTGATACCATGTTGATTTTTCAATAAGATAGGTTAAGCATGAAGTTCATTTCATTTTTATCATTTAACTTAACAATAAACAATAATGTTGGAGCAACCAATATTAGAGGAAGAAACATCATGCACAAGAAGACAAGAAGTATTCTTGGAAACCCTTCTTGACAAGGGAAGAAAACCCAACCAAATCCTTTTCTATATTCTTCAAGAGAAAGACCTTCACCACCAATAAGACCTAGAACACAAGAGGTTTCTCAAATCCTAGAAGACTAGCACCAAACAGAGGTGTGTACTTTTCCCAATATGGTGTACTTGCTGAAATTTCCAAAGTTGTGTGTAGGATGTGTTTCCACAATGGGGAATCTGCCTTTACTTATATTAGACTTGTCCTATCAGCAGAAGTGTATATTGGTACAATAGGTCTAACCTCTCTAAGTCACATTATAATTAATATTAACCAGATTAATTGTATTTTACATTTATTACTAATCACATTAAGGTGAGGACAACCTGTACCCTTGACATTACAATTAGGGTTACAGGAAGTTTTGACTCTTGAAAAAAATAGAAAGGGATATAATACACCCACTAGTGATCATCCACTAGGGGCACATCCATAGGGATGTCCATATATCTAGCTCACTACATTACACAGAAGAATGAGTTCTTCATAAGTTCACTTGTGCTCATCCACAACCATGTCCACTCAAAAGATCTTCTTTCCCACTACATCACACAGGAGAGTCAGATCGAGTTTCTCGTCAACTCTGCTTCTTAGAGGAGGCTAATACATCATCTTCATTTATTTTCTCATGATGATGCACCCAACACTTTGGGATTTCACATGTTAACCTTGTTCTCAGCCACATGCACGTCCAACTCAGGAAATTGGCTTTCCCACGAGATAATCATCTGGAGTTCTTCTCAACTTTCTGAATGGAGGAGGTCATCTCTACATTCCAACTTTGTCTCAAATAGGAACAACACACCCTATTAAGGGGATTTCTCTCAGGTTTGTAAGCTGGAGAATATCTCACATAGATGCAGTGATCCACATCTCACAGGTTTGTAAGCTGGAGAATGTCTCACATAGCTGTAATCATCAACAAGCTCTTCAACAGGAACATTAACATTGCCTTTTGTAACTCTAGGTTGATAGCTCTTACCTACTGATGCAACAATTTGTATGAGATATCCCTTTGGTTTCAACAATGTTTTGGGATGTGACACTAGTGTAGTCTACTTTTCGTCTAGTTTTTTCCTAGTATTCTTTCGACTGAATGCCAGTTTTTTCTACAGTGGAGTCACCAAGTGAGATAAAATAAGCCTTACTCACGTATTCAATCTTTGTTCACCATCACAGACCAAAATTTACCTTGTGATTTTTTTAGGGAAAAAGATTTGTTTCTTCATCCCTAACAATGGTGCCAATAAAGATGTTGGTCATGACATTGATTCTAAGGCTCAAAGAATAATCTCACACATCAAAGGTTTTAAATTAAATGTTTTAATGAATTCTTTTTCTACCTTCAATTTTCTGAGAAATAATATTTAAAATAAATTAATAATAGGACAGTACATAGGCTGTATCTCGTTATATGAGCCACAATTATAATGTCAAATGACGTAGAAAGATTTACAAAACCATTAAATAAAGTCAGGTATCAATTACAGATAAGTCTCACCTTCTTTGCAGTATAAGAAAAGTCGAAGATTCACCCTTGAACAGGATATAAAATGCAGTAATTCACACAGATCATAGGTATTTTTTTACTCATAGTAATAACAGAGGAAAATTTGTTTATTGAAAGAAGTCCTAGTATAATATGATCACGATAGATGTAATACTAAATTGCAATCAATCTCACCTCAAGAATTACAAAAGGAAATTCAAAGAAATGGAAACATAGAGGGAACATATAAATCAAATTGAACGAAACTTGGAATCTTTGTCTTCACTTGTATTAATACTTAAAAAAAGAGTTTATCTATTACATTCGGCAAGAAGTAGCCTTGAATAGATCTTAAATATATGTATTTACACAAAATATTTCACAACTGAAAATTGTTGGAATTATTACAATATTTTACTAAAAATAGAATGCATCTAAATAAAACAACAATGTGTCAATATTGATGAGTTTCGTTGGTGCTTTACTTTGTCTCTTCGTCTACTGGTAGAAGAACTCATTTTCCTTTAGTCTTTGATTTGGATACACATGTCCATTAGGGCTACCATAATCATTGGCTTACTATCTTTGCCATTTGATCCCACTGCCATATGTCCCTTTGGGTGTGTTCAATGGGGCAAGGAATTACAATCGAAAACATAGGGGGAAATATTATATGAATAGGTCAGCATTGGCTCATTAAGGAGTGGATAACGGTTAAAGGGAAGAGTAACTATCCATGAAAATAATGATGCAGGAAAAAGTGTCTGATGATGTGGTTGGATGAGTGGAGGCTAGAATGTGGGTTGTAGGGATAGATGAGGTAAGTGAATGTTGAAGGGTGAAAGGTAGAGAGGGTGGATGGGGTCAACACTATGCATGTTTTCTCATTTCCTTCCATCTACACTTGATTTTTGCAGTTCAATGGATTAGGTGCATATTTTCTCTCAAAATCGAGAAGAAATGCAACATTGTAAGTGTATTCAGGAGTAGGGGAGAGTTTGTACATTACTTGTAGGTGTTCTGGTCGGAAAGAGTCGACAGTGACGTGTTGGTGGTTGATGATGCTCCTGGTCTAGATGTCAAAATGTTCCAAATCCAAACTAATCATATCATGGTAAGTTATGATTATTGGCCACACAACAATCTTATGCAGCTCCAACTATGCTACATGCATAAGCTTGGTTGTATAAGATTCGTCGTCTTCTTTGGCAGAGTCTTCTCGATAGTTGATGATTTCATGCTCTAGGACCTCAAAAACGTGTGTCCATGTTTTAATGGTGTCCACGACTCGCGGAGTAGTGTCTGATAGAACATCTACATTCAGGAATCCTCACCTGCTGCATCAAGCTTCTTTGCCATTTTTCGCAGTGCCATAATCCTCAAGGAAACAAAATAATCTTACCTATTATAGGAGAAGTTTGTGAGTTCTTCACTGGATAAAAAAATGCTAATTGTGAATGGTAAAAATGACTTCTAAATTTGAAGTGCTTTTATTCAAAAAAGTTTATTTATCTTCTTATAGTCTTAGTGGCGAAGAATTTATTAACCTTAATGTAATTGACTACTTGGCGATCCACAATCCTAGTTTGAAATCATTATCCTTAATCAATCATAAATGTCGTGAATACTTGGATGGTTCCCATTCAGGAGTTTTGGATGTGACAGGGTGGAAACCTCCTGAATTTTAAATCTGTGGAGGAGTTAATCTCTGAATAATCGCTTTTAAGTATTAATTAATCGTGTTTAAAACATTGTATTAACTTCAAGTATTTTGGAAGTTCAGACTTTGGGGGGTTTGAATATAGCACAAGATAAATTTCCCAAAATTTGAAACTGCGAAGTAATTAATTTATGAGTAATCTCCCTTAAGTATTAATTAATAGTGTTTGACTTTAAGTATTAAAGAAGTTTGAACTTCGTAGGTTTTGAATATAAAACAAGGGAAACTGTCTGAAATCCGAAACTGAAAAGTAATTAATTAACTCTTAATCACGATTAATTTTTGTTATTAAATGTTTTATTAACTCCTTTTTACACTTTGAAATGTCCAATACTTCCGCATTTTGAAACTTCAATCATTTGTGAACTCACTCTTTGTTAAAATCCCGAAGGGCCATCTCTCAGAGTGATGTGGAAGAGACGATGTCATTCTGGATGATGTTTTAAGACAAGAGAGGTGCCACGTGTCACTTTGAAAATGTGTGAATAATCCAATGGAAAAGTCAAAAATAAGTGTCATGTGTCAGCCCATGAAAGATTTAAAAGACACTTGTCCTCTGACTTGTGTTCGGATTTATCACAAGTTTTTATCTCCAGGTTTCATAGTTTCAAAGTTTTTAGTGTTTAGACTTGTTGGAACATCCAAAGCGTGGAGCTCCGTAGCGACCGTTAGAGACTTACTCTTTAAAACTCAGGTGGCTCCAATACTTTGGAGATCATTAAGATAATTCGATTAAATTAAGGAAACTCATCAACGACAGATATTGCAAGCGCTTTAGTTCTTAATAACAACCAATGAATTTGATTTAAAATTAAAAGGATATTTTCTAATTTTTTTCTCATTTTGGGTAAAATTTTATTCCTAGGAGGTGAAGAATATAAAGCTCAAAAGTAAAAAATTGTGCATGTTCCAAGAGGAGGATAAATGCATTATCCCATTATTTTATTTTTTAGACTCATGGGATAGCTTAGTCATGGTTATAGGGAGTAATACAACCACATTAGTGCTAGGAGACATGGTTTCATCTCTATTATAATAAGTAATGAGAAGGAAGAAAATGGAAGGATCGACCAAAGATGCATTAGTGGTGAGAGGTCGACCGATAGACAGAGATAAAGGAAAATTATCTGGTAGAAATCCTGAGTCAAAGGGTAGATAAAAATACTTTGTTCAGTCAACAAGGATATGTTGGAAATGTGGTAAAGTTGGGCATTACAAAAAGGACTACAAGTCGAAGGCAATGGAATTTAGTACAGGATCTGACGAAAAGTAGTCAAATGAGAGAATTATGACTCCAAATAAAGGAGGCGATGTGTACCTGGCGTCGACCAATGCACAATAATATCAATATTTTTTGTCGATGGACTCAGGAGCATCCTATCATATGACACCACATAGAGAATGGGTTCTGTGAATATGATCAATATGAAGGAGGATATGTGGCCTCAAGGGTAAGATTCAGGCCCATGTCCTCATGGCTCAGCCTCAGAGTTGGAAGGAAGCTACTTAAAGAGCTAAAGAAGCACAATAGGTTGTATCTTCTCAAAATCGGAAACCTTCCTTTATGCCTCGCACTAAACTAGTAAATCCCACTACTCCCTCTGCTCCACTAAAGATCCGAAAATTGACCAGGGATGAAATGGTTGAACGCCAACTCAAAGGCCTTTGTTATAATTGTGATGACAAATATTTCTCGGGCCACAAGTGTAAGGAACAAAAGTTTTTTATGGCCATCTCTGAGGATATTTCAGAATAGGAGGTTGAAACTCCCCTTATGTCTGAGTCACCTAAAACCACTGACATCACCCCTCTGTCAGACCCTCCCGAACTAGAACCGGTCATTTCCCTCACTGGATTCTCTTCTCCCCAAACCCTCAAGCTAATCAGTTACATCAAGCATAGGAAGGTCATCATTCTGGTTGATAGTGGAAGCACCCATAATTTTATTCATCACCACATTGGCCAAGAAACTCATTGCTACATCCATGCAATCAATAATTTCCAAATCATAATTGCTAATGGTGGCTCCATGAAATGTGGAGGGCGTTGTGAAAATGTGCGTCTCCAAATTGGTGACTACCACCTGAAATTTCATATGTTTGCTATTGACATAGGCGGTTGTGACATTGTGTAGGGTGTAGAATGACTAAGGACTTTGGGTCCCATTCTCATGGATTTTAAGGAATTAACCATGCAATTTGACCATGAGGGCCAACAATATAAGTTTCAAGGCATCACTGCCGATTCACTTGAGATCATTAGTTCCCATTGCATGGAAAACCTGCTCAAAAAAGGTCATTATGGTTTTATTTCCCAACTCCATGCCATACAAGCAACAGAGACAGCCTCTATGTCGCAAGACCTCCAATCCATCCTTTCTAAACATCAAGTAGTATTTTCCACTCCCCAAGGACTCCCTCCTTCCCATGTTGTTCATGATCATTCCATTTCCCTTGTACCAGGAATCCTTCCTCCTAATATTGGTCTGTATCATCACCCCTTTTCCCAAAAAAATGAAATTGAGAAAATGGTCGAAGAACTCCTTAACATAGGCATTATCCTCCCTATTATGAGCCGCTACTCTTCTACGATTGTCATGGTCTTGAAGAAAGAAGCTTCTTGGCGAATGTGTCCTGACTTCCATGCCCTCAACAAACTTACCATTAAATACAAATTTCCCATTCATATCATTGATGACCTATTGGATGAATTGAGTGGCATCGAGTTCTTTACTAAACTTGATCTTCGTTCTGGCTACCACCAGATACGTATGAAAGAGGCAAGCATTCCCAAGACTGCCTTTAGAACTCATGAGGGCCACTATGAGTTTTTGGTCATGCCTTTTGGCTTGTGTAATGCCCCCTCCACCTTCCAAAGCCTCATGAATCATGTCTTTCATCATTTTCTCCGTCA
Organism: Picea engelmannii; assembly: GCA_009831015.1. Taxonomy (NCBI): domain Eukaryota; kingdom Viridiplantae; phylum Streptophyta; class Pinopsida; order Pinales; family Pinaceae; genus Picea; species Picea engelmannii. Next base: position 1,027,750 of record ML779639.1, on the reverse strand, counting down.
TTTTGTCTTAGTTTTCTTTGATGATATCCTCATCTATAGAAAAACTTGGACAAACCATCTTGCTCATGTGGATCGAGTTCTCCATCTACTCTCTCGGCACCAACTTTTCTTGAAACAGTATAAATGTTCTTTTGGTGCCTTAGAAGTTGAGTACTTGGGTAATCTAGTTGGCAAGGACAGCGTTAGGGTGGATCCTAAAAGAAATGAATCTATGCAAGACTAGCCTCACCCAAAGACTCTCAAAGGATTGCATGGATTTCTGGGCTTAACAGGTTATTATCGCAAGTTTGTTAAGAATTATGGAAAGATTGCAACAGCTCTCACTGCACTCCTAAAAAAGAACTCTTTCACTTAGACTCTAGCAGTTGCTCAAGATTTTCAAACCTTGAAGATGTCCATGTGCACCACTCCAGTCGTGGCCCTTCTTATTTCACAAAGACCTTTGTCTTGGAATGTGATGCTTTAGGGAAAGGAATTGGTGTTGTCCTTATGTAAGAGCGTCAGTCATTGGAATTTACCAGCAAGCAATTGTCTGAAAGAAATATGGGAAAATCAATATATGAAAATGAAATGTTGGCTATTTTGCATGTCGTTGATCTTTGGCGCCCTTAGCTATTGGGGAAATGCCTCCAAACTAATACATACCATCAAAGCCTCAAGTATTTTATGGAACAATGCATTTCCTCCCCAAAGCAACAAAAATGGGTGACTAAGCTCTTTGGATATGGTTATGAGATCATTTACAATAAAGGAAAAGACAATGTGGTTGTGGATGCACTTTCCCGAAAATATGAAGATGACGGATCCCTTTTTTCTCTTTCCTTGATTGTACCAGATTGGCTCCAAACCATTCGCTAGGAATGGATACACGATCCCAAAAGTTCGCATATGATCCAACAATTGCAGTCATACACGATCCCAAAAGTTCGCATATGATCCAACAATTGCAGTCCAATGCTTCAATATTGGACAGTCAACGAGACTTCACGATTTGAGCCTTCAATATTTCATGCTTCTCGCCTGTCTCCAATAATCATCGAAGCATCCAAAGTTTTCCATATCCTTCTTGGCTTCCATCAATGACTGACGATAGACTAGTTTGATTTGATGAATCTCTCTCGACCTTTGGTTTCCCCTCTATATGAAGTCCTCATTCACCTAGGTTCCGATCTAATGATCTAGAATTCCCTATTCAAAGGTTGTGATCCTCCCTAATTCAAAAAGGAGCGGTCACAATTTCACAATCCTTTACAAAGGATCTCTATCTGCATGATGCTCTCGCTTCTATCTCTCCTAAGATTTAAGATCTCAACGAGATATCCTTTCTTAACCATAATACCATATCCAACATTTTTGGCCCATACTAACCCAGGGTTTCAACACTAACCTTCAATACTGATTTATAATGCACCTAGCCACCCTACGCTACTTCAAGAAATGCTACAAAACAAATTTCGAAGTATGGTAATAATTAATTCAAAAAATAAGAAGGAAAGACTCATATGCATTAATCAAGATCCATGTTACAACATGAAATAAATAAACAACATGTTATGTGCAACAAATAACCAGCAAAAAGGAACACAAAATAACATCTGAGAGATAATTAAATACACAACAAAAAATATATTGTACATTAAACACACAAACAATTTATCTTTGCAAGTAAACATTCAACAATTGGTTGCATACCAAGGAGGTTCCTCCCAACCATAAACATTGATGTTCTGTTACTCTCAACAACAGGAGCCAAAGCTATGAATCCACAAGGACGTGACCTAGGCGAAATCTAAAACACACAATAGTTGGCTAACAGGCACGGGTTTCCCAACCACAATACAAATCCAAGTTTCTAGCTCTCTTTCCCCGTTAATGTGCACAACCCAAAGAAATGAAAACCTTTCACTCTAGGGATCAAGTGCTACTAGTCACAAAAGCTTCCTTGTTGGAAACTCGAAAGATTCTTAACTGTTGAATTTTGATTCCGAACAACCATCAATCTCATGCACAAAGACATCCATTCCCTCCTATCAGTAACCATTGGTTTCCATGCTCCCCCTGAGAGAACTCAACAATAGTGAAATGAGGAATTCTAAAACAAAATGATTAACCAAAAGCAACCTCCAAACGTAGGGTTTATATAATTATATGAAAACAAGAACCACATGGACTTCCTCCAAAAAAACTCATGTAACCCCTTTTCTCCATAAAATCAATTATGAATAAATAAAATATAATAAAAATACTTAGCCCCTTAAACCCCTCTCTTGTGCAATCATAGCCCCCTATATCTAACAAATTTGTTTGTAAAACATAAATAAATAAAATTTTTAAAAATGTCATATTTGCAGTGTCACACAAACCTTTGAATTTCCTTTCTTTCCTCTCGCTCATTTATTCATATATATAAATAATTTTAATAAAATTAAAATAGCAAAATTGAAAGGTGTGGGAACGATTTAGTGTTGTCATTATGTTGCTCTATGAATCTTCCCTGCCCTGTCTAGGGAATATGAAGAGTATTGTTTCATAAAATGGGCTTCACTTTTATCAAAGTTAAAACAGCAATATAGGAAGTTGGGTGAATATGAATAATATTATTTCATAAAATGGGCTTCACTTTTATCAAAGTTAAAATAGCAAAATAGAAAGTTGGATGGAATGATTTAGTTATTGTGATTATGTTTGCTCACTGAATCTTCCCGGGCAGTCTTATAAATATTGTTTCTTAGCAAGCTGCGCTTGCGACAATAACGTTTGATTAACAATAAATGACCGCATAGAAAAGTAAATGTTTTTACAGATAAAATGTTCTCCCTCCTCTCATACCGTCATCAGGGACACCTGTTATCCGACGATCATCTGGTAACTGACAATCATCCAAGAGAAATTTATTTGACCACACACAACAAATTCCATTTTCATTAGCTGTGAAAAGTTCTCGACTTCTTTCGTCGTATGCAAGTGATACGATAAGTTTTGCCAATGCAGCCTCTCTGATTTGAGAACCATCCTGAGTTTTAATCTTTGCCAGGCATTGTCCAGTAATAATGCTGCTAATATTGATCGTACAATGATCAGACTGTGCAGGACACCCAACAGAAATGAGAATATCCTGCCCTCTTGAAATGTAATTAGCCTTGTAAAAGTAGCGCTCAGTAAGGGGAGGCATATGGTCTTCAAATGTGATCAGAATATCACCTCGCATATTACAAACGTGAAGCCTTCGAGTTGTGGCGTAGCACAAGAAGCGATCCAATTTGTCTAGATAGTAAGGCACTACCTTTGCTTCAATATTTGTTTGTAGTATTTGAGGGTCGTCACGAGATACATCAATCAGTTGCATTCCCTGTCCAAGTTGTTGCACACAAATTGTATCATCGCCAAAGAGTGTAGCGAAGTCGATCCAAAGTTCATGTTGGAGATTGACGGTAGCTCCCTCGGACACTTCTCCATCCTGTTTGGAATAAGTTTTGAACCAAATGTTGCTTATAGCATCTGGGAATCTTCCACCGAAAGACATAATTACGTACATATTTCCTCGACTTTGAAAAACATCATTACCATTTATGGCAAATGGTATGGTGAACATCTGATTGTATTCTTTCAAATCAAAAACTTTCAACGCTCTCTGCGCTTCATTATAAATCACGCCCCTGCAATTTGGAATATCAAAATCCCAAACCCTAGAGTCCGCTTCTTCTGCATAAATCTCTCTGTATTCGTTAGTTTTCGCTGCTTTTATAGATGCTATTTTGACGCTTAAAATCTTTAGTGTAGGCGAAGATTCAGGATAACCAACTAGTATCAGAGAATTATTATTACAATTGTAGTAGACAAATCCAATGTCCATCGGAAAATTCAATATTATAGGATTACCATCATCGTCCGTCAAAGGGGAGATATTTCCCTGTCGTCCGAACGGAACGAGACAGGCATGACTATCCCCAGCAGACAAAAGAACACATATTATGTCATCTGCTATGACCAAGTCTGTCACTCTTTTGTCTACGAAGAAGGCCTGTAAATAATAATCCCACAAACTATTTGGCAGTTTGCCCGTTAACGACCTGCGTTGCAGGCGGTGGAAGGAATCCTTAGACGACCAGCTGGCCTCCTGCCTTGACATTTTCTCTCTCTTGTGAAAACTCGATGTGAGTACTCTTGATTCGCGTTACAGTTCCGGAGTAAGTCAATCTCAGTACTCTCTATTCGCCTTACAGTTTCGTACAAGGTCGCCAACAAATTCTAATTCTATTAAATAAAGTAAAAGGAGCATTTTGGAAGCGACGCATCCGCAATTTCTGTCGGCTAACTTTTCATTATAGCTTAAAAAAAAAATCCATAATTTAGTAGTTACTAGCAACAACCACATATGTAAAAAGTGGTTGATATAGGTCGATCAACACCATTTTCATTAGTCTTTTAAAATTAATGGTGTCTATTGGCTTATATCAACCACTTTTTACATAAATATGATTGTTGCTAGTTGATGGCCAACATGTATGACTACAACCATGAACACATTTATACATTTTAAATGTAATTATTAAATATTATTTAGTAATTATTAAATTATTATTTAAAATAAAATTATTAATTTTTCAGTTAGTATTAATATTAATTAAATAATTTATTAAAAATAATAATAATAAATATATGTAATAATTTTATTAATAAATTATTAAAAAAAATTAAA
>ML779639.1:989991-1016242 GCA_009831015.1 Picea engelmannii | reverse complement strand
TAATACATTACATTATTAATATATATTATTCAATTGAACCAATTTCAAGTTTGAAAAATAAATCTATATAATATAATAGAAGCTGAGAAAATAAATGTATAGACATTATAAACTTAGAATTATAAATTTATCTTAATTTATTTATTTATTTATTTATTTTGGCTACTTAATAAATTAAAAAATATAGTAATATATTATACTATTAATTGAACCAATTTCACTATTAATATATTAATAAAACCAATTGAATTATTAATACATTACACTATTAATATATATTAATCTATTAACATGCTACAAAGTTGAAAAGCACCACTTGGTAAAATGAAAATCACCACTGGCATAATGAAAAGCACCACTGGCATAATTCCAAATTATGTCACAAAATTGGAAAGCACCACTGGCATAATTTGGACTCCATTTTTTGAATGGAGTACAAGTTTCTGTGTTGGAGTACACATTTTTGGAGTACACGTTTATGTACTTATTTAATACTTCAAAGATATATATTTTAGACAATAATCTATACATTAATCAATTCTAAAGTAGGAAGTATCATTTACTTTTATATATTAATCAATTCTAAAATCGGAAGCATCATTTATTATATATATATATATTACTTATATATGCATAAAATACCAAAAATGTAGTACAATGAAAGTTTATTAAAGGATACCATATTGAATATTAAATGAAATTATAGCAATATGAATTAACCCAAACATAAAACGAATTAAGCGAACAAGGCAAATCTGGCATATTAATCATATTAAATGAAAGTATAAAATATTGAAAAATATTAAAGGAAGCATTGCATACCAAATCACGAATTAACCTAAACATAAAAAGAATCAAACGAACCCAAAGCATAGCATTTCATATTAATGCAATGCATTGCATGTCATTTCTAGCCTATCATAAATTACAAATGACCCATTCAACATGCACATCCCACATTCCACCAGCCTGGCATAATCTCTCATTTTCAAATAATCTTTGTTTTTCAAGATCCGGCCATGACAGAATGGTAGTAGATAATATATTTATCAATGCATTAACTTAAAAATATATTGTGTTTTAAAAACTGATGTATCCGTAACCATTTAAAAAACCTAAAAATATATTGTGTTTTAAAAACTGATGTAACCGTAACCATTTAAAAAACCTAAGAGAAAACTTGGGATCATGGCTTGATTTTAGTAAAGAAATTCTCTTGATGAGTGGACGCCAATCTTTCCAGGATTCTGATGTTCAAAAATGAAGTTTTTTCCAGCTTTCTCTTTCGCTCACCAAATTGTTTAAAATATACTTCATGAATTCATTAAGTTCCGCTTTGAGATCCCGACATCAAATAAGACACATGCAATCTCCACCTGATACTGAATGCTACAAAACAAATTGAATGGAACCTGCGTATTATTAATTCGTACCTATTTGAACCTGGAATATCTCGAGGTTTATGTGCTTATTTAATACTTCAAAGATATATATTTAAGACAATAATCTATACATTAATCAATTCTAAAGTCGAAAGCATCATTTATGTATTTTTTATATATAAATGATACCATATTGAATATTAAATGAAATTATAGCATTACGAATTAACCCAAACATAAAATGAATACCAGAAATGGTCCTCCAATTTGTCAAAGGAACTTGGAAGAATTTCCAAATTACCGCAATAAGAAAGATGAATGTGTTCCAGGTTTGTTAGATCACCCAAGGACTCTGGTAAATGTTTCAACAAAGGACAAAATTCTCCCCCACGAGTGACCACAATCCGTTCCAGGTGCTTTAGCCGCCCGATGGACTCTGGAATATTCTGGAGGGGAGCATAAATATCTAACCCACGTAACTGCAAAGGTGCCTGCAATACGATACGTTCATGTGTTTCGATTATTTTCGTTGTACTGCACTTGAATTCCCCATCGCTAGGCTTGCCGTCACAAAATTAAAAAGGAAAAATGGTAAGAACCAACCAAAATTTGAAACAAAAATTAATCGCAGGATGTACAGTCTAAGATTGCAGAAGTGTGAACGCATAAAGCTGTGAAAAAGCAAGTGAGATACATATCAACCTACCTCAATCTGTTTTCCACCGATCTCTTTTGTCCTTTACTGATGCAGCGCCAGCTACCTCTTTTTTCCTTTACTAATGCAGAATAGTTGTAGTAGAAATCACTTATTTAAAAGCATATAAATCTGAACATAAAAAACAGGCGCATATAAATCTGAACATAGAAAACATGCACATATCAATTCATATTAAAAAGGCGCATATCAATTCATATTAAAACATATATTAATTCATAGAAAAAAGGCGCATATCAATTCATAGAAAACAAATATTAATATACCTCAATGTGTTTCAACGAAAATTCGTAATCAACCTCCTGTGTCTCAGCGAATATTTTGTTGTTGCACAAGAATTGTGTTAGAAATCAACAATGGTATCCTCTCTTGATATGTAATAATATAAATAGAAAGAAATGGTCACCTATATGTATTGCCACTTCTCTTCTTGTCACGTCATGAAAATCTGCGCAGAGATACGTTACTACACATAAACACAATATACAGGCAAATCCACTCCTCTCCCTAGCCTCTCGTGGCATAGTGAAACGGATGGCCTCTCGTGGCATAGTGAAATGGAAGTCTAATCCACTCCTCTCTCTGGCCTCTCGTGGCATAGTGAAACGACAGATACATCTCGTGAAATGGATCCAATAAAGGCGTATATCAAAGGCCACCAAAACCCGACATCCAGGTTAGCCATGCGTGTTTTATGAGTTAATCGAAACACAACCGCCTGGTAAATAACGAAACGTGGCAATGAATCATTTTATACATATTATAATATGGGCTATTCCAAATACATACTTACTTATTGTCTCTCGTAATTACTTCACCACGAATTACAGACCAAAGAATTGATCGCAGGTGTCATACGTTTAATTTTGGCCAGGTTTGGATGTGGCGCTGCATGGCTGGTGTCATCATGCGGATTCCACGTGTGGCTTGATCGCAGGGATGAGTTCATGAAACATAATCATAGGCATGAAAGAAAACAAGCGGGCCATGGTAAAGTCTTTTAGACCGTTCCATGACAAAGTTTGATATAATGACACATGGCATTATTACTGTAAAATGTAAAAAGGTAATGTAAATATAAATGTTAAATCTGAAGTAATTTTTTCTGGATTTTCTTAATTATGATTCGTGGCATTTGATAAGTTGATTTAGTAAAATTTTAATCATGTTATGTAAAAGTGAAAAAGTAAATATGATAAACAGATGAATTGATAAATGCAAGAGAGTTAATTACACAAATATCATTCATCCATTTGAATGTAAGACGAAGAATATGCCAGCATCTTGAATTCCTGACCATCAGATTAAATTTAGTAATTAAAAGGATGATTAATCGAGCAAGTCTGATAGGGGGGATGTGCGTAATAATATTGCATTTTTAAGTCTAAAGGGTACACTTATTGACCATGGGCACATTTAATAGGTTATTAGTGTTTAATCAGTTTTATATTTGTATAGACAAGATTGAATATTGATGGAATATTCTTAGTAGTCCCAATAAATCAATGGTTGTGATTTCAACCACTAACTTCCTCACTATTATAAAGACATCASTTTACATGTTTATTTTTTTACTTTTACTTAATCATATTTAAAATTTACTATGGTGGGTAGCTTTGCCACGTATGAGTGATTAGGGTTTCATTTTCTAGTCCAACCTAAACCTTTGGCCTTCACCAACCACTTTCAAGACATTTTCTAGGCCAACCTAAACCTTTGGCCTTCCCACGTTCTGGACATTGCCTCCTTCCAACCAACTCCTTCTCACTCCTTCTGTCCACCTTTGGGCCGTTTCTCTTTCCCGCCAATTCAAGTTTTCCAAGCTGTCCGGTCCTTTCGGCGTTCACCAGCCACAAATTTGTGGTTGTGCTAGTTCTTAATGGTATGAAAAAAGGATATTCTAAACATTTTGTGTAATTGGTGAAAGTATAATTTTATGTTGTTCAAATAGTTTTTTTTCACTTAAGGTGTTTTGATTTTGAACTTAATGTGTAATTGGTGAAAGTATAATTTTATATGGTTTAAATAGTGTTTTTTTTCTCAAGGTGTTTGAAATAGATGGAGGTGATATATAGTATTAAAACATTTTAATGTGGAACATAAGTAAATAATTCTAGATAATTTTATATACAAAGTAATTGAAAATAAAAAAAAATCTTACTCCATTAATAAGTGATTTCTACTTTCTATTATGAGCGAGAAGTGTAATTCCTTCAATCATTAATATGGAGTTGGTAGAGTTTAAAACAAGCAATAATCACAATGTTGGTTTTATCACTATTGATGGTTCACATCGACTATGAGGTGTCCTAGGGTTAGGGTTGATGTAACTCTCGTGCACTTGGACGCCCCTCATGGGGCCAATGATTCCAAGCGAGGGAGGGTTGCGAGACACCTCCTATAGTCACGCGATGAAGAATGGAAACATAGGAGGGGGTTCCAGGTGCCCAACCTTTGAACCACCGTCAAATCTGCGCTCGGAGCTTCTCTTTGAGGGCACTTTCAAGGACAGGGAAATGGACATTGACTCACATAACGCTTCAAGAAGAGAAACGTGGCCCTCAATACCTTGAAAATGTATTCCTCAAGCGTGGCAAGCACCGAAATATGTCATATGCACACCCACAATAGAATAATAGCACGATTATGCCCTCGTTGGGAAATTTCTAAGGCTATGGCCCTCTCAATGCGAGCTGGTAAAATGGATACACCAATGGTGGAAGTCCAAAGGCCATTATGATCTCCAGTTAGGATCCAAAGGATTCTTCACAATAACATTACACAATTTGGAGGATAGAAGCCACATCTTTGATGTTGGCCCTTATTTCTTCAACTCAGCTGGACTCTTCTTGTGATTTTGGACGGAGAATTTTAGCCCTGAAACAGAGTACTTTGCACATGCCCCAGTTTTTATAAGACTCTATTCCCTTCCGCAGGAGTTCTGTCTTGAAGAGGTTCTCGCAGGCATTGGAAATACCATTGAAGTATATGTTAAATATTTGGAGGCAACAAAGAAATGGTGATACACCTCCTATGCACGCATCTGCGTCTACCTGAATATTTCGAAGTCGCTACCAGGATCCATTGCCCTGGAATACCATGATGAGGAATGGCTGTGAACCATTGAATATGAGCACATATTGTTTCAATGTAGGAAATGTCATGCGCACGGGCACCTCTTCAAAGATTTCCCCCTCAACACGACCAACAAGGATGAAAACCCAGAAACAAGAAAGAAAAAAGACGACTTCATCCCAGTAGCAGGGAGACGTAGACATGGGGGAAGGAGAACTACAACCACGACCAATAAGGAATCGCCTTCGAGAAACCCGTGATCTGCCCTACAACAACTTCCATAGAACATGGATGCCCCACAGGTACCTTCTTAAAAGAAAACACAGCAAAACCAAGAGAAAGGGAAAGTGGTGGACACCCCAGGTATTGAGAAAACCACTTCCTTTCCAAGATCCAATAGCACAGTAGTAGAATCCTCAGAGACAGAAGATGGTGATGCAGAAATGGATCTTGATGAGAAGGGCTTAGCTAGAGTAGATCTCAAACATCTCGAACAAGCTTACCGACACCAAAAATTATATATCATCCCTCAAGACGAGCTACAGAAATTCCACAAAGTATTCCTCAACTCCAAATCTAGCTCCACCACCAGATCCAGATTAGGTCAGGGAATACATGGGAATATACAGAAAGAGAAATGCAAAACCCAGAAAGATGAAAAGAAAAGAGGAAGTAAATCCACCCAGAATCTCATACATTATATTGGACACTTCATGGTTAACTCTTGTCAGATTCATCTCATTTCTGACAGCTTCCCCCCTCTCCCCTCCCCATACTCATCATGAAGATAATCTCTTGGAATATAAGGGGACTCAACGATCATAGTAAGCAAAGGCTACTATGGTAGATTATCTTAGCGGAACAACCATACATCATGTTGCTCCAAGAAACAAAATGCACAATGGAGGAAATGGATAGAGTTCTCTCTTGTTGCTCGAAGCAAGGGAAAGGTATCTACATTGATTCTACGGGATTCACATGAGTCCTAGAAATTCTTTGGAACTCAATTTCAGTTACCATGGACAATTTCTTCAGAACCAGGTGGTCCATCAGAGCGACCTATCGACTCATCGGCTCCAACAAGCCTGGCTAACTCACAAATGTTTATGGACCAACCATACCAAGAGACAAGAATTCCTTATTAGGGACCTAGAGGCACTTGCCACCCTCACCTTGGGAAGTAGATGGATTCTTGGAGGGGACTTCAGTATGATATGCAATTTGGACAAGAAAAGAGGCAGAACTCGCCAACTCGAGGTAGAGTCAGGGAACTTTCAAGACCTAATCGATAAGTTAGGTCTCATTGACATAGAAACACCAAATGGATTCTCTACCTAGACGAATCAAAGATCAGGAGCATATCAGGTATCTTGCTAACTGGATCGCTCCCTCCTCTCTGATTCCCTCTTAATGGAGGGAAAAACTCTAGAAGCTCGCATCCTTGACATCCACAAATCAGATCATTGGCCCATCCAACTGTGGCTAGACATTCCAGCCTCTCTAGGATGCAAAACCTTCATATTCAAATGGTTTTGGATCAACCATCCATATTTTCAACACAATGCCCACACTTGGTGGAAGGAGGCGACCATCCCGCATGGCTCCAAGATGTACAGATTCTAGCATAAACTCAAAAAATTCAAGCAACGACTCAAAGCTTGGAAAAAACTAACCTTTAGTAATATCTTTGAATCCCAACAACAACTAAAGGAACAAATGAGCATCCTACAAATTGAAATCTGAGATCAAGGCATCTTTGAAGAGCTCAAGATGCAGGAAGTAAAAATAAGCCAAAAGATAGAGGAAATAAAATCCCAGGATGAGATCTTATGGAGGCAAAAGTATCGCATCCAATGGCTATAGGAGGGCAACAGAAACACCAAATTATTCCACAACTCCACCCTTCAACAAAGACATGCCAACCACATTGCTCAGCTAATCACAGAGGACAAGCAAACCCTCCACTCTCATGAGGAGTTAGAGTTTGAGTTGGTTACATACTATCAAGATCACTTCACTGAACCCCGTGGGGATAGGTCTCAATCCATTTCCCAACTCACATAGCATATACCCTCCACAATCACGGAGGATTAGAATGACGCATTGCTAAGGCTTATTACGATTGAGGATCTGGATCAGGCACTCCATGAAACTCCAATAGGAAAATCTCTTGAGCCGGACGATTTCACTTCATAATTTTTTCATCACTGCTGGCAGATGGTAAGGGAGGAGGTGTGGGAAATAATTGAGGAATCCAGAGCTTTCGGTCAAGTCCTTATGGCCCCTAAAGCCACCTTCATCACCCTTATTCCCAAAGAAGAGCAAGTCAACCACCCAAAACAGTTCTGACCTATCGCTCTCTGCAATTACCCTATCCTTCCCTTCATCACCCTATCCTTCATTGCTCTCTACAATTACCCTATAGTTCAAACCTATACTTCCCTTCATTATTTTTTTGGAACAATCATGTTACATGGAAGGAAGACAAATCTTGGATAGTGTTATCCTGGCTCATGAAGTTATCCATTCTCTTCAGAAAACTTACACTCCAGGTATGTTGTTAAAACTATATCTTTCCAAAGATTTTGAAAAGCTAAGCTAGGGTTACATGAGTTATGTTCTCTTAACCTTTGGTTTTGACTCTTCCTAGGTTAATTGGATCCTAAATCTCACCTCCTCTTCCTTCTTTTCAATCCTCATCAATAGAGTCCCCTCTCGCCCTTTCTCACCCAACCGTGGGATTAGGCAGGGATCCCGTGTCTCTGTTCCTTTTCATAATCATGGTGGAAGGTCTAAGCCACTCCATTCAAGCCTCAATATAAAACCATTCTTTGGTCAGATTACCCTTGAATGGAATCGATCCTCTAATCTCTCACAGTCAATTTGTTGATGATACCTTAATGATGGGATCCCCCATGGTCCCAGAGGCCCAAAAATTTGTCTCCATTGTTCAAAACTTTTGTTACGCCTATGGAATGGATATTAACAAGGATAAATCCGAGATATTCTTCTTTAACAACCCAATGTCTATCCAACTCCACTCTACCGCGATCTTGGGTTTCACTCGAAGCTCCCTTCCATCCAAATATCTAGGTATTCCCCTCCTCGACAAGGCCCTTAGAAATGGCTCCTGGGAAAGTATCTTCACTTCCTTTTCAAAAATTCTTGCCTCCTGGACCTATCGTGCTCTCAATATCCCTAGTCTCCTTATTCTCCTCAAGTACGTGTTACAAGCCTTGCCCATGTACACCTTCTCGAACCTTGCAACTCACAGCTTTGTTCTTAATGGTATCAAAACCTTGCAAAGAAACTTTCTTTGGCAGGGGGCTAAGACAAGGAAAAATTTGGCATTGATGAGTTGGGAAAATCTCTGCAAAACCAAGGCATAAGGGGGTTTAGGGATAAGAGATCTGACAACTATGAACAAAGTTTTGAGTGCCAAAATTTCGTGGCTATGGCTAAAGAGACCTCAATATCTCTCGGCCAATCTGTGGAGAAGAAAGTACACACCCAAAACTACTGAAAGGAACTTAATCAGATGGAATGGAGACATCCCAGGGTCCTTAATTTGGATGGAAGCTAGGAATAATCGAATCTTAGTCGTCAATCATTCCTTCTGGCAAATTTGTAACGGCCAAACAAATTTCTTCTGGAACAACTCATGGAAACAGTTACCTGTTCTGGCACAAGATGCCCAGGCTGACACCTTTCTCACCCCGTCTACCCAAGCGGGGATGAAAAAATTCATAGAATACTAGCAGGAGAACTCCATGGATGCCACTTCGAGATGCTGCAAATCCACTAGAGAGGACCTTCATATCACAGAGCATGTGGACCTACAACACTGGCATGACCTGATCAACGCTAGAAAAATTCAAATTTTACAGGGAGAGGACATCCTATGATGGGGACATTCTTCATAGGGCACTTTCAATATCCAATAAGCTTACGCAATCAAGGTGAACCCCATTCACCCTCCCCTGGGAAAAGTTTGGACTAAAATCTGTTCACTCAAGCATTGGCCCAAAGTCAGTACCTTCTTTTGGTTGGTGGATCATCATAGAATTATCACTTGGGACAATCTCATGAAACAGGGGTTCATAGGGACTTCCATATGGCCGCTCTACTAAACCTATGCACCTACAACTCTGAAGTCTGGGATCAATGCGCGACAGTCATGCGCACTTCAAATCATAAGTGGGAGAGACTCAACAAAACTATTGAAGAGTGGTGAGACGTTGCCTTCCAATCGCCCATTTTGAACCGCATATGGAAGCTAATCCCTGGTTTCATCCTATGGGAACTCTGGAAATAAATAAATAGAAGAATCTTCTGAAACACTCAGAGAGATTGGAAATTCTGCTAGACCCAAAGTTGCACCAATATCAGAGAAATAATCAGTCTGCAGCATTGGACAAAAGAAGACCCGATTTGTCCAATTCGAGAACAAGGCATCATGGACAGTTGGAATCTCATTTTAAAATAGATATCTTCCATCACATCTCAGATATCTACGCTTAAGGATAGCACGTCTCATTGGTTGTTTCCACCTGAAGTTTTCATAAAGTTGAATTTCGATGGGGCTTCCAAAGGAAATCTGGGAGCAACGGGCTTCAAAGTGGTCTTTTGAAACCACCAGGGGGACATATAGCTCATCTCAGTGGGAAGCATGGGTCACACAACTAACAATGTGGAAGAGCGGTGGGGTCTTACAACAGGTTTGGAAATAACTCTAGCACAGGGCTTTCATAAATTGATTATGGAAAGGGACTCGCAAGTTGTTCTCAACCTCTTCAAGAAAATTCTCAATGGAGCGGATCTGGAAAAAATCTCACCTTGCTGGAAACTCTCATATGGGATTAATACCATAGTGACTCTCATCCATCCCTACCAAGATCTCATCCCCTCTCATGTGAGACATAAAGCAAATCAGATTGCAGATGATCTAGCCAACATAGGATTTTCCCTGGATGGAGAGGAACTTCTCTTCCTAGCTTCCATTCACTAATTACAAACCACCCTCCAGAGATGTAGGGACAGGGCTCTAGCTATAGACAGTCCCCCAGATGGGGTGTTAGTGCAGGACAAGTGCCACGAATATGGGAATGGTGACTTCCAATGAGGTAACAACCACGTGACAGGCACATGCCCCTCCCTACCTCCCACAACATGAACTCAAAGTTGATTCATTTCTACCAAAGTGCCATTAATCCTAGTGCGCTCTACTTTGGCCTCTCGTCCATTCAATGGATGCGCCATTACTCTGGTCACCTCTATGCATGTGCATCCTCCCTTCTGAGTGGCATTCATACAATGAAGCTCTCGAGCATCGTCCTCATCTTTATTATGTTATTTCCAAGCCATCTTGCGGTTTGTGCCCTCCTCTGGTTCTCTTTGGCCTTCCTTGCCATTTCCTTGTGCCTTCTTACCTTTTCTCTACTCCCACCATGGTAAGACTACATGGGAAGTCCAAACGCGGTTCGTCTTGGCAACAAAATCGGTCGCGCCTAGCAATTTGACCCTCCCCTACTTCCGCACCCTCACATAGGTCATCATCCTCTTAGGAGCAATCCGCTCATAGTCTCAGTGGTATACCGTCTCTCTCCTCTCCCTATGTGTGTATAATTGAATGGTTTGACCTCTTGGAGAACTCGCTAGGCTTCAACCTAGAGTCAATAACAGACTTGGCCTCATCTTCACAACCTTCCCTCGTCGTCCCTCCCAATTCACCCGAGAATTATGCTCATGCTCCTTCGCCAGTGCAATTTCCACCAGTCCAATATCCACGGTAAGGTTTCTTCGACTGCCATGAGAAACATCAAGATCATCCCCAATCCTTCTCAGACTGCATGACCTGCACAAAGGTACAAGATGACCTTGCAATTTTGCAAGGTCTAGTGTTCAAGGTGCGTAAAGAGGTGGATGACCTGCACTTTCAACTGGAAGTCTTGGACAGAAAGGGGATACAAATATTGTAGATGCTCTCCTCTTTGCATGGTTCGTGTCACCTCTCAGACGCGACACCAAATGCACCAGGGGACGTAGAGACGATAGTGGTCCTAGCCCCACACAACTCTCTTGTTGACAAGGCAACAACAAACTTGGCTACAACACTTCAGACACCCACCTTGGGCTCAGTGCCATGCTACACTCTCAGAACTTGAGCTCCACAGCTATCACACTACATGGCATGTTGGTTGTTTTGATTATATTTTGCCACTTATCTTTTCATTTATAATCAGTTATGTTTTTCTAGAAGGTCTAGGGGGTCTAGAAGCCTTGGTGAATCGATTTACCCACGGGGCGATTCCACTCCAGGTGCTTAAGGATTTTATATGACTAGTTTTTTTTTAAACAATGGTTTTGGACGTGGGAGGCTCGTTGAATTGGTTTCCTCACGGGGAAATTCAACAACTACAGTCTTGGATAGACAGTCAATGTTGTAATTTGTTATTCTGGAAGTTTTTTTATAGAATACTTAATTAAAAAGAAAAAAAAAACAACAATCACTTTATAAAAGTGGTTGATATATGTTGATCGGGGCCATTTTCCATTTTCCATCAACTTTTGTTCATCACATGATATTGTAAGGTTATGGTCATCAAATTATGATGAAGGTTTTTTGTTTGTTACATTATGGTGTTGGAATAGGTTTGCCACAATCCAATAGTGGGTTATGGTCATCACATTGCCACGTCTAGAAATGTTCATATTGTTACAGTGTTGGTATATGTCTCTCACATTATGACATTGGGTTGAGTACATCACATTGCAATAATGGATTATGTTCGTCCCATTATGACGTTCGAAAATGTCTCTGACAACACGACGACAAAATATGTGCATCACATTGTAATGTGAGGATATGTTCCTCACATTGTGACTACATGACTATGTTCCACACATTGCGATGATCGTTTATGTTGCTTGGATTGCAACAAAAGGGCTAGGGTTGTCACATTAAGACATTAGGTAATGGTCAACACATTGCGACGATAGGGTTATGTTTGTATCACTGAGTTATGTTTGTCGCATTACGACGATATGGCTATGTTCGTAACATTGGAACATTACTATGTTTGTCAAAATGTGACGCTACTATGATCGTCACATTAATAATGTAATGACTCATTAAATTATTAATACATTAATACATTATTAATTAATAGAGTGCTAAAGTATTAATACACTAATGAAGTAATACATTAATTAAAAAATAATAAAGTAGTAATATGTTTCTTAATATATTTAGTAAACATTATTAATATTAATACCTTAATAAATACATTATTGAATAAGTAATACTTTAATAATGCAGTATTAAAGTATTCATACGTTAATACATTTATTGAAAATGATCATGGTTTACTATGGTTGATCATGATCATGGTTTTTTATGGTCATGATTATGAATAACATAAAGACATTAATGCATATTGTAATGTATTAATTTAATTAATTAATACATTATCACATTTTTAATAAATATATTATTAAAATCTTAATAATTTAAAACATTAATAAAATATGAATGCACTTGATAAGGTGGTTCTTTCGGAATCATTGCATTACTTTTCTATTTGACATTTCAGACCAAACAAATGTGGTCCATCCTCAAGAAGAGTTTTTAAGATATGAAGGAAACCTGAAAATCATTAGGTGTATAAATATGAAAAGTTTTTTAGTAAAGAGTCAACTTATTAAAAATAAATAAGACATAAGAAATTACTAATCAATTATTAATCAAATAATACTAATCAGTTTCTAGAATATGTCATTGTGGTTAGTGTTGGGATCCAATTTTGACTGATCTTCCAGCCATCATCTCTATTTAGATTGTTTGGTTTCTTTTAGATTTCGATGGCTTCCCTAAATTTTCTATTGTGATAGTGATCTACTTTGCCAAGAATTTTGGTCTCTTCAATACAAATATGATGTTTTGTTTTATTTGAATGTTCTGCCAATGCCGAGGGACGAGTGCGATTGTGCTTGATATCAGTGGTGTGTTCTTGAATTCTGATTCTAAAGGATCGACATGTTTCCCCTATGTATTGTTTACCACATGATCAAGGGATCATATAGACACATTTTTTTTCAATGGGATCAATAGGGTCTTTTACTGACCTAAGGGAATTCCTAATAGTGTTTATGGGTTTGAAAGTTGCCCCAATATTTTTCTTCTTCAAAATCCTAGCAAGCTTGTCTGTTGTTCTTTGTATGTATGGTAAGAAAACTTTGGACACATCATTATTTGTTTTTGTTTTACTTCTAGGCCTTTTAGAGGCATTCTGAAAGGCTCTAAGCACTTGATGGTTTTTATAGCCATTATCCTTGAAAACCTTAAGGAGGTGGTTTTTATCTTCATCAAGGGTGCTCATCATGAATGCACTTATAAAATAATACATTAATAATGCATTAATAAAATAGTAATACAATGCTAAAGTATTAGGTCATTATTACATTAATGTAATGTAGAAATTAAGATATTAAATTACATGAACTTATAATGTAAGGTATTAATTAATTAATTGATAAATGTAATGTATTCATTGATTAATTAATACATTTATATAATTTTAATAAATACATTATTAAGGTATTAATACACTAATAAAGTAATACATTAATAACACATTATTACAGTAATTTCAAAGTAATTAAAAAATACTTACATTTGATACATATAACACATTAACTGCATTTATAAATACATAACTAAAATATTAATACAAATTAATACAATATTAATAGAGTGATAAATTAATATATTAATAATACATTATTAAAGTAGTAATACATTGACCTTAATGAGGTTAATAATACATTATCAAAATATTAATACATTTAAAATAAATTATTACATTTATGTAAAAAATTATGTATTAATATATTAATGTTTAATGTAACCCATTAGATTATTAATACATTATTAAATTATTAATAAATTAATAAATACATTTTTCAAGTAGTAATAAATTAATGATACGGTCTTATAGTATTAATACATTAATACATTGATTGATGATGACCATGGTTTACCATGAACATGGTTAACTTTGGTAGACATTGGTCGACATTGGGAATGAAATGTTTACTATGGTTGATGATGGTTTTCATTCATCATGGTTGAAAAATGGAAACCATGATCAACCATATTAAAATTATGGTCATCAAATTATAGGTTATAAGTTAGATTATAGTTTATGGTCATCAAATTATGACAAAAGGCTTTTGTTTGTCAAATTATGGTGTTGGAATAGGTTTGTCACAGTCCAAAAGTGGGTTATGTTCGTCACATTGTGATGTCGAAAAATGTTTCTCTCATTGCAATGTTGATTTATGTATGTCGCATTACCACATTAGGTTTAGTACATCACATTGTAAAAATGGATTATGTTCATCCCATTGTGATGTTTGGAAATGTCTATGACAATGCGACAACAGGATATGTGTGTCTCATGGCAACATGATGATATGTTCATCACATTGCTACAAGAAGGTTGTGTTCGACACATTGCAACGGTCATTTAAGTTCGTCACATTGCAATGAAAGGGCTATGTCGTCACATTGAAATGTTAGTAAATGTTCAATACATTGCAACGATAGGGCTATGTTTGTAACATTGGGTTATCTTTGTCACATTGCGTATATTGGTTGCATTACGATGATAGAGCTATGTTCATAACATTGCAACGTTACTATGTTTGTCTAAATGTGAATCTACTATGATTGTCACATTGTGGAAATATGGTTATGTTCATCACATTGCAGTGAAAGGGCTATGCTCATCATAAATGAGGAGGCAATGCTCATCACATTGTGATGACAAGGATATATTAATCACATTGAGAATAATAAATGTTCATCCCATTGCAACGACAAGGATATCTTTTTCATATTGCGATGATAAGGCTATGTTCGTAACATTGTGACGTTAATATGTTTGTCAAAATCTAATGCTACTTTGATCATCACATTGCGACAATATGGCCATGTTTGTCACATTGCAATGATGGGGCTATGTTCATCACAAAGTAGGAGGTAATGTTCATCACATTGCAATGACAAGGCTATATTTTTCACATTGTAACAATAATAGATGTTGGTTGCATTACAATGAAACAACTACATTTGTCACATTGTGACAATAGGGATATGTTTGTAACATTGAGGCAGTACTAGGTTTTTCACAAACAAGGAGGAAATGTTCATCAAAATGTGATGAAAATAATATATTCAACACATTGTGACAATAATAAATGTTTGTCACATTGCAATGACGGGAATATGTTTGTGACATCACATTGAAAGGGCTATGTTCATAATATTGTGACGTTACTATGTGTAATGTACCCCAAATTTACCAAAATAATTTTTTTTTATTAGGGACATTAATTCTCTTTTCATCTTCAATATTTGTTTCAAGACGACGCTTTAATATATGTAGAGTAGATTTTTCGATTACTAATTATTTCGATAGCTTACGTTTATTTTTTTCTTGATATAGTAGGATACCTTATAGAATAACTTTATCTCTAAAATTACATTAAACTATACCACAATCACATTGTGTAGCAATTGAAGAACATTTATTATCCCATAGTCTACCCATGAACCTTGGTGATTATCCATTATGATACACATTCAACTTATTTTACTATGTCCTACCATATAAGTCTCATAGTTGACATCCTACATGTTCAAAGGTATAAGTATAAATAGTTTTGTATTTAAACTATTATAATCCCATCTAATATTACCATCGTATCTATGCTCATATATTACACTAGACACTATAGGGATTCTATGCAGAATTCGATCCATAGGACAAATTATTTCTCTTGATATATAAATCATAAATCTCTTCTATGGGAGAACTTCACTTTTATCATATATAACGATAGCCCATTCATTGTGAAGTACCAGTGTTTAATACTCAGACTATTATTATTATATGGATACCAAAATGTTAATGGTTGTTATCATTAGGAGACACCCAGCGATACCAGTCACAAATCATGAGTTCGATTAACAAGTCAGAACCAAAAGGGTTGAAATCCTTAATTAGAAGATACGGACGTGACCACTGTATCCAATCATATCCTTAACTAATTGTCATCATAACTCGACAATAAATTTGTAAGGAGGTTGATCAAAAGGGTAGTGAGTTCGGTAATTAAAAACCTAGCTAAACCATTAATATGGGATGGTATCATACTGGTATGGAGGTCATGCCCAATGGGAGCTCGCCATGACCCATTTTTCACATGAAAAGGTACTATGTAATTCCCATCAGCTTCTTTATTCTCCATTTGCAATATTTTTTTGGGTCATTGCAGTATTATTTCATTTTGGTTCTACACTTCTGCGAAAAAACCCTACCTTGGATTGTTCACGTCCAACGTTAACCTAAAAATGATTTCTCTATAAGTAAGGCAGGTGACATGCAGCGGAATTTGGCCTGAGAAGAAATAATGGAGGCGCAGAACAGGAAGATTCCTCCCAAAACAAGGTAAGACAAAACTCCCCTAGCTCTTTCTAATACCCTGTGACTCTTGGATACGTATTATCGTCTTGCCACCATATTTTTTTCCTTTCGGTTCTTCTGGTTTGGACGTTCTTGGATCTGGTTTAGGGTATGTCTTAGTTTGACCGGTTCCCTTTGAATCTTTATGGTTTTTTCCTAATTTATTTTTTATTTTCTCTGTGCAAAGCCTCATAGTTTTTACACATAGCGATAGATAATTTACCACTATGAGAAATCACAGTGAGTCCTGGAAACCTTATGTAATAGCGTTCCAAAGTGCAGAACAAATCCGTAAGCATATGACTTGGTTTCCTAAACCCTAACAGAATCATGCTCGGTGTATTTTCAATTATCGCATTGTGTAAAAGATGTTTGTGTAACCTAGATAAATAGTTAAAAACTGAGACTAAGCCTTTCGAGGCTTACTGGGATTGGATCGTTTCAACGTTTTTTTTTTTTTTGTTTTATCTCTCTGTATGAAGATCGTGAGTATACTTACATGGAGGTGAGGGATCGACCCGCTGATGCATTCAGTATTTGGCTTTCTGATTACTTGGCGAACAACGACTCGGTTAACTTACCCTTTACCTAAAAAACAAAATATCTTCATCTGTACAAGGATATCATAAAGGTCCTCTATGTATTAAACTCCATTATATTTTATACAACATCGACTCTTATAAAATTTCGAGCCCTAAATCCCCATTCTTAAATCTGTGTTTTAAAAAGGCAAATCTAGATTTCTTCTTTGTAAAGGAAATAGTATAATGTAATGCCCCAAAATCCTATCTAAATCTTTTCTATTGAAAGGACTATCTTCGACGAAAGAAACGTGATTTTCCATTAGGTACATAATGTGTATTTTCATTTCTCTGTTTATGATAGAAAGTTCCACAAACTCTGATTGTCTTCCCGAAAGGATTTGCCTCTATGGAAACTGTGAATTTACTGTATGTATGCATCATAATAATACTCCTCTTTGTATACAGGAGTCACTTATTCACAATAAAAATCATAGATAAATATGTGAGATTCCTTCTTTTGAAACCCTTGCAAATCCGTGTACTTACCCAACATTGTAAGGAAAATCGAGACCTATGTTTTTCGTATAACCATGGTGTTGATTAACCCTTTGTAGGATCGTCGAGATTGTGTATTAGGTGCATAAATTCTATCTATGTAACCCATGTTTAAGTTCTGTGTAAGCAAGGAAACACTTTTCCCATTGTTGGGTTGCACAATTTTAAATACTTTTGATCTATTTAACACTTTAAATCTTAGAGCCCGTAAAATCTCTTTAATACTGGTATAGTTTATAAATTATACAAACTTCTTATTCCTGTGTGATTTATGACTTGTATCTTTCAAATTCTTGTTGTGATAGTTCGTTAATTGCATTCTATATTTGAGAAAAAATTATACTCATATTTGATGAACTAATGCCGGGGCCCTGTCTTCTTTTGCGAGGGTACCCATCAGCCATTCCTGGGTCCACTCATCCCCTGGATTGTGGACATATGGTTGTTCATAACGCTAGTGGGGATCTGCTTCTATGCTAGCTTTAAGCTAAGTATTATTTCATTTGCTTAATATTTATTTTCGTTTGATTTCTTAACACTATTTAGTGAATCTATTGATTTTCCCTTTGCAGGAGTTATTGATTCGAAGGAGACCGATTCAAGGGGATCGCCTTACTCAAAAAGGTATTCGAGTTCCGATATTGGCGTTTAATTGAAAACTCACAGGTTCTATTTACTAGTGGTACAGGGTCCTTAGCCCAGGGTACTTTACTGTAATAATTTTGATCCAGGATTTCCTGGTTGGAGAGATCATTTATGATTTTATTCTTAAAAGAACAAACAATTTACTGAAACCATTTGAATAATTTGTTTAAGTAATATACAAATTTTGTAGCATGTATTATATACCATTGAAACCACTACGTAAAGGCCCTAGTGTAATATAAATATGGACTAAATATGGACTGCAATTTTTTTGTAAATTTTGTATGATTTGAACAATGGTAAATACTTATACGCTCATGAAGTGCAAGGATCGATATAATTTTTTTTTATATGAAACAACACATATTTATTCAGCTCCATGCATCTCTCTCTCTATATATATATACTTATGGATACATATATAAATCGTAAACACATAGCTATTCCTTCTAGCATTTCCTTTGCATGAAACATGAGTATATATACAAAGTATGCATAGATGTATCATCATACTTAATCACAATAAAAGTATATTATAGCTCAATCCTTTATTTTTTGTAGGAGTATCTATAATTATATATATTCATACAAGCTTCTAGGAATAAACCACATCATAGGAATTCATCGTCCTACTAACAATGGTAATAAGTAGATTATTATACATTCAATCCATCATTTATATAAGTACTAACAACACATAAACCTATCACACCTTTAATGATTTGCAATCAATGAAATATTAACCATAAAATAAGTAAAGGCACTTATCTGAATAAAATTGATGCTATAACACAAATGGAACAACCATGTTCCACCCAACCGTAGAAAAGAACAACCAAATTACTTTCTTCGTTCATCCCCTATCCTGACCATGAGTCCATAAGGGTGAATTGAAATGGTCCTCTTTTGATATAGTTCTCTCTTACAGAACATAAATTTTCCCTTGCCTCACACTAAACAGTGTTCATAACATCAAGTAAAATCCTTTCTCCAACATACTAAGCAATGTTCTGCCTCCTCCATATGTTGTATA
Organism: Picea engelmannii; assembly: GCA_009831015.1. NCBI lineage: Eukaryota > Viridiplantae > Streptophyta > Pinopsida > Pinales > Pinaceae > Picea > Picea engelmannii. The sequence continues at coordinate 996,785 of ML779639.1, read as the reverse complement.
TCATAAGCATCTTGTGCCTAGGTATTTTTCCCTCCTTGGGAATTTTCACTGTTTTACAAATCCCTAATTTTCATGGGCTGCTAGTTGTCAAATTCCTCATTTGCCACTTGTAAAAATCAGCCCTGCGGTAACTCAAGTCTGCTCCCCACTCATGGAGTCATGGTAAGCTATTTTCAAACTGGTTGTTCCATTTGTCTTCCAGCAATTAATATATAAAATGATTTTTCTTTTACATGTGTCACAATTAAAGAGTTAGTTGGGAAAATAAAATGTTTTCCCAACAATCATAAATAGTTAATTACAAATAATCAAATTCCAAATTTAGATTTGCCATAAATGGAAAAAAAAATTCAAATACGAATTTGCCAAAAACGCAAATTTATTTCTAAGTGAAAAAGACTTTAATAATTAATTATTTTGGGGGATATTACATCCTCTCCCCCTTTAGCACAAAATTGTCCTCGGTGTTCATTCCTCTCTTGGAATAGGGTTGGATACGATTTCTGCAAATCTTCCTCCAATTCCCAAGTGGCCTCCTTAGGACTAAAGTTCTACAGTTGCACTTTTACCTAGGCGATGTCTCTCTTATGTAGTACTGTTTCTTTCCTGTCCATAATGCATAGAGCTTATGCTTGGAACTTGCCTTCTTGTTCCACCTGCACCATGTTTCAATCCATAATGTGAGTAGGATCATGAATATACTTTTTCAACAAAGAAACATGAAAAACATTATGAGCTTTTAAATTTGCAAAGGGTGCAAGTTGATATGGCACGGGTCCACTTCGAGCTAAGATCTCAAAGGGGCCACAAAACCTGGGTGCCAACTTTGCAATATTTCCTAGCTTCAATGAGCTTCTCCTTGCTTTGACTTTTAAATACATGTGGTCACAAACTTGGAATTTTTGGTGTCTCCTTTTCAAATCTGCATAGCTTTTCTGTCTGTCCCATGTCTCTTTTAAATTTTGTTGTACCTTTCTTACCGTTTTCTCCATTTCCTGGAGAATTTATGGTCCCATCATGAGTCTGTCAACTAGGTTATCCCATATAATTAGAGTTTTACATTTTCTTCTATACAATATTTCAAAGGGACTCATCTTGGCCAACGTCTGATAGCCATTATTGTATGAAAATTCCACTAAGTGTAGGTACTCATCCCACTTAGTTGGTTTCATTCTTCCATACATTCGTAACATATATTCCACAATCTGATTTGTTCGTTTAGTTTTCCCATCCATTTGTGGATGGTATATTGTGTTGAACTTCAGGTTAGTATCCAACCCTGCAAACCATTCTTTCCAAAATATTGATGTAAATTTGACATATCTATCTGTAATCACCATTTTAGGAATACCATACAATCTAAATATTTCCTTCATAAATATTTCAACGATGTTAATAGCTTTATAAGTACATTTCACAGGTATAAAATGTGCAGACTTTCTAAGTTTATCAATCACTACCATAATCAAATCATTCTTCTTTTGAGTTTTAGGCAAACCTGTGATGGAGTCCAATGAGATAATCTCTCACTTCCATTCTGGTATAGGTAGAGGTTGTAGAAGGCCGGATGGGTGCTCATGTTCAGCCTTCCCCTACTGACAATCTATACATTTAGATAATTATTCAGTTGTCTCACCTTTCATGTTAGGCCAATAAAACAACTTCCTCAGGGCTGTTACCATTTTCTGGTATCCTAGATGACCAGAATATGGCTTTTTGTGCAATTCATCCAAAATTGTTAGTTGTAATTCAACAACATATGGTATGTATAGACTGCTTTTAAATATTATCTCTGTATGTAAGGTCGGTGAATTGGAGTGGAATTTGTCGTGAGAAAAAATAATGGAGGCACACACCAGATGGATTCCTCCCGAAACAAGGTAAGACATAACTCCCCTAGCTCTTTCCAATACCCTGTGACTCTTGGATACGTATTCGCATCTAGCCATCATTTTTGTTTCCTATCGGTTCTACTGGTTTGGAATTTCATGGATATGGTTTAGGGTATGTCTTAGTTTGACTAGTGCACTTCAAACTTTATGGTTTTGTCCTAATTTATTTTTATTTTCTTTGCGCAAAGCCTCATAGTTTTTACACCTAGAGATAGGTACTTTACCATTAGGAACCCTTATGTAATAGCGTTCCAAAGTGGAGACCAAATACATAAGAGTATGACTTGGTTTCCTAAACCCTAACATAATCATGCTCGGTGTATTTTCAGTTATCGCATTGTGTAAAAGATCTTTGTGTACCCTATATAAATAGTTAAAAACTGAGGCTAATCCTTTCGAGGCTTGTTGGGCTCAGACCATTTCAGTGTTTCATTTTTTTTGTTGTCTCTCTGTATGAATCTCATGAGTATACTTAAAAGGAGGTGAGGTATCGACCCACTGATGCATTCAGTATTGGGATCTCTGAGTACTTGGTGAACAACAACTCAATTAACTTACCCTTTACCTATAAAACAAAATCTCTTCATCTGTACAAGGATATCGTAAAGGCCATATGTGTATTAAACTCCATTATATTTTATACAACATCGACTCTTATAAAATTTCCAACCCTCAATTCGAATTCTTAAATCCGTGTTTTAAAAAGGCAAATCTAGATTTATTTTGTGTAAAGGAAATAGTATAATGGAATGCCCCAAAATCTTGTCTAAATCTTTTCTATTGAAAGGATTGTCTTCGAAAAAAGAAACATGATTTTCCATTAGGTACATAATGCATATTTTCATTGTTATGTTTATGATAGCAAGTTCCACAAACTCTTACTATATTCCCGAAAGGATGTGCCTCCATGGAAACTGTGACTTTATTGTATGTATGCATCGTAATACTACGCCTCTTTGTATACATGAGTCACTTACTCAAAAAAAACAATCATAGATAAATCTGCGAGATTCCTTCTTTTGAAACCCTTGAAAATTCATGTACTTACCCAACATTATAAGGAAAATCGAGACCTATGTTTTTCGTATAAACAATGTGTCGATTCACCCTTTCTAGGATCCTCGACTGTGTATTATGTGCATAAATTCTAGCTCTGTAACCGGGGTTTAAGTTCTGTGTAAGCAAGGCAACACTTTGTCCACTGTTGGGTTGCGCAATTTTAAATACTTTTGATCTATTTAACATTGTAAAACTTATAGCACATAAAATCTCTTTAATACTGTTATAGTTTATAAATTATACAACCTTCTTATTCCTATCTGATTTATGATTTGTATCTTTCAAATTCTTGTTGTGATAATTCGTCGATTTCATTCTGTATTTATGAAAACATTATACTCAGATTTCATCAACTAATGATGGGGCCCTGTCTTCTTTTGTGAGCGTACCCATCAACCATTCTTGGGTCCACTCCTCCCCTGGATTGTGGATATATGATTGCTCAGAACGTCTCTGGGGATCTGCTTCTATGCCATATTTAAACTAATTATTATTTCATTTTCTTCATATTTATTTTCATTTGATTTCTTAACACAGTTTACTGAATCTATTGATTTTCCCTTCGCAGGATTGATCGATTCAAAGGATACATATTCAAGGGGATCTCCTTGCTCGAAAAGGTATTCAAGTTCTGATCTTGGCATTTAATTAAAACCTCTGAGATTTTGTTTACTAGTGGTGCATGGTCCTTACCCTAGGGTACTTTACTGTAGTAATTTTGAACCAGGATTTCTTGGTTGTACAGATCATTGATAATTTTATTCTTCAAAGAAAAAACAGGTTACTGAAACCATTTGAATAAGTTTTTTAAGTAATATACAGATTCTGTAGCATGTATTATATACCATTGAAACCATTGTTTAAAGGCCCTCGTGTAATATCAATATGGACTGTAATTTTTTGTAACTCTTGTATGATTTCAACAATGGTAAATACTTATATGCTCATGCAGTGTAAGGATCGATATATTTTTTCTTTATATGAAACAACCTATATTTATTCAGCTCCATGCATCTCTCTCTCTCTCTCTCTCTATATATATATATATATAAATCATAAATAGATAGATATTCCTTCTAACATTTCCTTTGCATGAAACATGAGTATATCTACACCGTATGCACAAGATGTATCATCATACTTAATCACAATAAAATTATATTATATCTCAATCGTTTCCTTTTTGCATGAGTATATATAAGTATATATATTCATACAAGCTTTTAGGAATAAACCACATCACAGGAATTCATTGTCCTACTAACATTGATAATCACTAGATTATTATACATTTAGTCCATCATTTATATAATTACTAACAACACATAAACCTATCACACATATAACGATTTGTGATCAACAGAATATTAACAAGAAAATAAGTAAGGTGCTTATCTAAATATAACTGATGCTGGAACAAAAATGGAACAACCACGTTCCACCCAACCATAGAATAAAACAACCAAATTACTTTCTTCATTCACCCCCTAGCCTCACCATGATTCCATAAGGGAAAAATGAAATGATCCTCCTTTGCTACAGTTATCTCTTACAAAACATAATTTTTCCCTTGCCTCACACTAAACAATATTCATAACAACAAGTAAAATCCTTTCTCCAACATACTAAGCAATGTCGTGCCTCCTCCATATTTTGTATATCATGAGCATGTTGTGCCTAGATGTTTTTCCCTCCTTGGGAATTTTCGCAGCTTTACAAATTCCTGATTTTCAAGGGCTTCTAGTGGTCAAATTCCTCATTTTCCACTTGTAAAAATCAGCCATGAGGTAACTCAATTTTGTTCCCCACTCATGGAGTTATGGTCAACTATTTTCAACCTGACTGTTCTATTTGTCTTCCAACAATTAATATATAAAAAGATTTGTCTTTTACATGTGTCACAATCAAAGAGTTAGTTGGGGAAATCAAATCTTTGCCCAACAGTCATAAATAATTAATTACAAATAATCAAATTGCAAATTTGGATTTGCCATAAATGAAAAACATTTCCGAATACGAATTTGCCAAAAACGCAAATTTATTCCTAAGTGAAAAAGACTTTAATAATTAATTACTTTTGGGGATATTACACTGTGTTTGTCAAAATTTGATGCTACTATGATTGTCACACTGCGAAATTATAGCTATGCTCATATCATTATGATGGTGGGGTTATGTTCATCACAAATGAAGAGGAAATGATTATCACATTGTGATGATGATGCTATATTCATCACAATGTGACAATAATAAATGTTAGTCACATTGTGACAATATGGATATGTTTGTCACATTACGACCAAGATGCTATGTTTATTACATTGCGATGGTAGGGTTGTGCTCGCCACATTGGAACATTACTATGTTCCTCATGATGTAACACCCAATTTGTTTTTTTTTCAGATTGCAACATTGGGTTATGTTTTTCACACGAGAAGGTTGCTTTATGTTCGACACATTATGAGAAGAAGTTTTTTTGTGTGTTTTAAAAAAAATCTAACAAAGTGTTTCCTTTGTCACAGAGATAGGAAATTTCAACTGATGTGATGTATTACATAAAAGGAATCTAAGAATCATACTTGTTTTAAGGACAGTGATAGCAAATCATTTAATAATTTATATTTTTTATAAGAACATTGATAGAAAATCATGTGGAACTTTGCATATGATGACTTACACTATTCTAAGGACATTCATAACAAATCTACTTGATTTTTGTGTTAGAGATGGTGATTTATATTTGTTTTAAGAAAATTAAAAGGAAATCAATTTGTTTTACACTTTACAAATGACGATTTATACTCATTCTAAGGACATTGAAAGCAAATCATATTGAAATTGGATAATGATTTATTATTGTTATAAGAAAATTTAAGTATACTAGACATGGATCATAAAGAATATAGATTGCACCATGATACAAACTATGACCGTTATACATCCATATATAATTTTTATATATTTTTCATTGATTTAATTTTTCATTGGTGGGAGAATTAACAAAGCAAGTCTCTCCCCCATAGAAAATTTTCATTAAAACCCACATATATATATCATTAAAAACTATATACTTAAAAGAATAAATTCCACACAAGGGTTAAACCATATTCTCAAACCATTAAAATGAAAAAAACTTATGAGCATAACCCTAATAACCATTAATACATAATTGTTGAGATGGTTAATTATTAATGTTAATTTCTAATTATTGTACAAAGAGTATGTATGTATAATATACATACATATCAATACATACCCTTAAAGTACCTCTTGCATAATATAGATAAATAATAATAATTACTACTATTATTTTTATTATTAATTAATGATTATTAATATATTATGTATAATAACAATAAAGTATTAATAATATTTTTAGTGATTATAATTATGGATAGTAATAACCAATTAATAAAGTTTTGTTTATACTAAGGTCATGATTATTAAATCCAATAAGATCCCTTATGATACCTTTGTATATGACAACAACAACTTGGAGGAAGTGACTTCATACAAATATCTTGGAATTGATATTCACCACAAGCTCAATTGGAATCATAGCATTGAGAAAAGGATTATTGGGGGATGGAAATCTTATTATGGGCTTGAAAATAATTGTAAATATGTTGATCTTTAGAGTTAGGATAAGAAGAAACTCCTCTTTGAGACTTTTGTTACACCTATTATTCTTTATGGATGTGAAGTCCGGGGCTGTAGTATCTCTCGTGAATCCTGGAGAAAGATAGAGAAAATACAAAAGAATTTTATAACCTATAATCTCAAAATTAAATGAAATATGCCCTATCCCATCCTCCTCGTAGAAACAAGCCTCTCCCTCATTGA
>ML779639.1:968252-989830 GCA_009831015.1 Picea engelmannii | reverse complement strand
AAACTGGGCGTTGGTCAATTCCTAAAACGCCATGGGATGAAAGAGTGTGTCACCTTTGTGACACTAATAAGGTTGAATATGAAAATCACTTTCTCTTAGATTGTCGAGCCTATACCCATATTAGATCTCATTTTCAAAATATTGATCACACTACGAACCTTCCTAACCTCTTAAATCAACAAAAGTATGGTGAACTTGGAAATCTTTTGTTAATTCTTTTCAAGAACAAAAACAAAATTCTAAATAATCACAAGTAATCACTTACCCTATTAAGGTCCAATGGACCAATTAGGTCTTAGTGGACATTAATCATCATCATCATCACTTTATTATTAATAGATATCTCATACTCATAACTAATATCTTTGTATATGAATCGTAACTATATTAATTAATTGTAACAACCTTAACCATAATAATCCTAACACAAACCAATAGTCGTAATATCCCTAGCCCTAATAAAACTATATATATTTAATTAAGAACTATATACCATAATAAATTCCACAGAAGCATTAAACCATATTGTCAAAATGAACAAACCTTATAACCTAACCCTAATAATCATTAATACATGATTTTTGACATGGTTAATTATTAATATTAATTTCTAATTATAGTATAAAGGGTATGCATGTATCTATAATATACATACATATATATACATCCCATTAAAGTACCCCTTGTATAATATAGGTAATTATTTATAAGAATAATAATAATAACAATAATAACAATTATTATTATTATTATTATTATTAACTAATAGTTATTAATGTATTACACATAATAACAATAAAGTATTAATATTATCAAGAGAATCACAACTCACCACACTTAATAAGTGAGTGAAGAGCCTTAAAATCACCTTGATTGTTTGTTCTTATCTCCATATTTTCTCTACCAGTGATGAAGTGAGAATCCTAAATAAAGAGAATGAACCCCAAACTGCATATATGATTCTTCCCTTGGTAGGCACCATGAAAATATCCCCATGTCACATTCATATTGATATCCACGGCTCCTACAATTTGTGTCCTCCCCAGAGGTTGATCTCCCTTATAGCTTGAAGGCATGGCCATCGATGGTTATGAGACTTTGAATGGAGGATAAAACTTATCATAGAAGAGACCCACATTACGAGCCAACCATAGTCCCCATGCCACTATAATTTCAAGTAAACATAGTGGTTTCAAGGATGAATATGTGGAAAATCTATGAAAACTCTAACTAACTAAGTATTTGTCCCAAAGATGGCCCATTCCCAATTGGTTCTCAAGCTTATGCCAAACCTCGACATGACAATAATACATGAGAATTGGAATCCTATGCACACTTGAAAAAAAAAAAAATCTCAATCCATGTTTACCACTGCATTGCAACTTGTCCCAAGTTAATACCCAACCTTTAAGTATAAGCCAAAAAAACAAGATGAATTTTGGCAATCTATTTATCTTCCAAAGATTCTTATACCATCACAGATGTTCAAAATTTCCCATAGATGGCATGTATTGATAACTGAGCTTGGTTGTATAGTGTCCCCATAACATATTATAAGTCTAAACGAGTTGGTCATTATCCTCCACTAAACGAACTTGGGTCCACTTCAATTCCAAAATAAAAAGAGACCTTCAATGATGCCAATGAGCTTCAAGTTTCAATGTCACATATGAAAACCAACCTTGTCCCCAAAATATTGTGCTAGAAGGGTCTCCAATTTGATTTAAACAACAACGTCCAACTTCCTAAAGGAATGAGACTAGTCCACCCAAAAGAAAGATACAATCACTACAATCCACAATTGCATCCCTACTCACCTGGATATGAGCACCAATACCCACCTTAAGAATCCTTTGATCCTATGCCAACTTAGGAAAATAAATCGTTGTCTTGTTAATGTTTATGACCATTCGAGTAGCCTCACAAAAAATATCCATATTATATTTTAAAACCATGCCTTCTGATTCCTCACAAAACAAAAAAATGAGTACATCATCCACAAAAAACAAGTGTGTTATATATTCAAATATGTCCATATTAACCCCCTCAAAATTATGCACCTTTTTAGCTTAAACTATAGCTTGAATAAATCGATTAATCATAAGTAAGAAAAGATAGGGTCACATATGGCACCCATGTTGAATCTCGTGAGAATAATTTTAAAAAGGCGACGTTAAACATAATCCATTTTACCAAATGGAGATTGACACCAATATGCAAAAGAATTGTCTTGAGATATAGTGACAAGAAATTGTCATAGGCCTTGGATAAATCAATTTTAATGACCAAAAAAATTATCATAGATTTTAAAGTGTGAATACCTTCCTACACCGAACCAATGAAGCCTTCTCAAACCAATGGATTCATGAATAATCCCCCCTTTAAGAAACCCAAATTTTATGAGGAAATAATGTTGGACAAGTCTCACTCTAGATGAGCGGAAATAATTTTAGTATGATTTTATGCAAATAGTTGCATAATGAAATGGGACAAAAAAAACTGAAATATGAAGGACCATCCATCTTAGGGATAAAAACAATGAAAGTTGAAGTTATATTTCCCAGCATCTTACCAAATAGTCAAATTTATTAAAATCATCCAACCCTAAAGCAACCAACCTAGAAAAAGCATGAACCGTATTCTCGTTCATGTCTTTAGGTTCTCATATGGTATTGAAATTCTTCTAATAGTTTGCATATTTATGAAAACAAATTGTATTATGATCCCCAACCTCAAACCAAAGAGTGCGGTTTTTTCTGTATCCATGTATTTTCCTATTCCACCATAACCCTATGCCATGGGATTTCAACAATTGTCCTTTTTCCACATCCAATAAATCCCTTGACCAACCTATTCAAATTCATAAAGTTGTTCCAAATCTAATTTGATACTTCTAATATCCTTATCATTCTCCTTCCTTCAAGCCACAACACTACTCACAACCTTTTATTTTAACGAATGAAGAGAATAAAAAAATTGTTGACTACCTGAGTTACTACTTGCCACTTGATAAGTATTCCAATATTCATGAAACAAGTTCCGAAAAACCTCCACTTTTGACCAAGAAGGGTTTGAATTGAATGGATCCCCAACCATCCCTCTTGACCAATCCAATTCTTAATCGACAACAAAGTGATTAGATCAACAAATCTTACCAACCCAAGAGCAATAAACTCTAATATCCTATAGCAGAGAATGATGACTAAAAATCGATCAAGTCTCTTAAGAACCTTGTTATCCCCTTGTCAGACAATTGGCTTAGGTTGATGGATAGTTGGTATGGATTGTTTGTTTTCATTGATGTCAACCATTGGAGAGTGATATTGTAGATTGATGTCAACCTTTGGAGAAGGTTCGATAGCAAATTCCGGTAGCACAAAGGTTTGGGTAATGGACCCAAGGTTGTTTCATGTATAATGGTATGAGTTTTAACATATTTGTATGTAAGACTATTCTATATCAATAGTGCATGTCATGCGATTTCTGGTGGTATCTGTAACATCACATAATTCCTCACGATTTGACAGTTATGGCCTTACGAAGTTGGAGGACCCTCATATGTTGGCTTGAAGCCCAAAAAGGTCAAAGAAGTCAAAGAGCTTGTTAGGAAGAAATTATTATTTAAATGATAATGTAAAGTGACAAAGTCAAGAAGGATCAATACATTAAATCATTATGAGTTATGGCCAAGTTTCATTAATTATGAAAAGTTAATATAGTACCAAAAATCATTTTCTATTCATTTTTTGATGTTGGATATAAAGAGTTAATAAAAATACAACAATCATCTTAAAAACAAAATCTTGGGACTTGAAGCTCTTTATTATGAATTATAAATTATTTTCAAGTGTAAAAATTGTATGTTGTTTATTTTTGTAATATTAATATTAACAAATATTAGTGTTTAGGTTGATAAAATCTTTTTATCAAGATTAGTTGAAGATCTTTTTATCTATTTTTATGTTCAATATAAAAAAGTTAAATTATATCCATGATTTAATAGAATATTTAATAAATCCCATAAGGTGGAAATGAGTCGATGATGGTGTTAGGTATCAGATCTATTATGATGTGAAGAAAACATAAATACAATAGGAAATACTAGTGGAAAAACAAAATGTAGAGAACTCAACACCACAATAATACCTTTATTAATAGAAAGAAATTTTCACTTGCCTCTTTGAGGGTCAACCTCCAACAAAGAAACGCTCTATTACAATAATTCTCAATACAATGCTTTATCGTGCCCCCTACTCTTATTTATACTAATTACATCTTATAAAGAACATTCTAGAGGAATATATTTCGAGAAGAGGAAGCTTCTATTAGGTCTTCTTACATTGAATTATTCATGTTTATTAAATAGTCCTTATTAACTAATGTCATCCTTTATTACATGGAAAACATATTATTCTAACTATGTGAGTGGTTAGGGAGGTTAGGTACCTAGCATGCCCTCTCCCTTGAAGAACAACCTTGTCCTCAAGGCTTGAGATGAGTAAAATGTTGTAGAATTGTTGTTGGCTCCAAGGAGGCATCTTTTGGAGTTGTATATTTCCACTGAACCAACACTTGTGTGATTGTGCACTGACAGAGACGACACTCTCACTAGTCCAAGACTACTTGTGGCTGCACCTAAATGGAACCCTCTTCATCCAACTTAGGGAAGCTAGTTTGAATTTGGAACTTACTTCCAATCACTTTCTTTAATAATGAGACATGAAAAACATGATGGAGCTTAGAATGATTTTGAAAAGCTAATTGGTAGGCCATAGGCCCCACTCACTTGAGAATTGTATAAGGACCACAAAAGTTTTTGAAAATGTTCATATTTGAGTGAGGTTTGGTTATAAAGTTGCAGATGAAGAAACACCTGGTCCCCTTTAGCAAATTGACAATCAGAATGACCCTAATCTGCTTGTTGCTTCATGTGATTTTGATCCATGACCAAATTTTCTTTGAAGGTACGGAGAATGGCCTCTTGAGCTGTAAGAATTTTGTTAGCCTGTTGAGACTTCAATACACCTGGTATGTATGAGAGAAGCGATGATGGATTTTTTCCACGGACTAATTCAAAAGGATTCATTCAAGTAGTTGTATGGTAAGATTTGTTGTACCACCATTCAACTAGGGGTAACCATTGATCCCATCGGTTTTGTTAGTCAAATGCAAAACACCACAAATATGCTTCCAAACACTTGTTGAAAACTTCATTTTGGCCATCAGTCTGGGGATGATAGGCAGTGCTAAGATGAAATTGGGTTCCCTAGAGCCTGAACAATTCTTTCCAAAAAATGTTGGTGAAAGTTGGATCTCAGTCAGAGACAATAGAATGAGGCATTCCATGAAGTTTGAAAATATTATCCATGAAAATTTGAACCATGGTGAATGCAGTGAATGAGCGTTGAAGAGAACATAAATTATCATATTTGGAAAGGTTATTGACTACCACCATGATGACTGACTTATTTCCCGATTTAGGTGATCCAATAATGAAATCCATAGAAATATCCCTCCAAATTGTGGGGGAAATAGAAGCGGTTGGAGTGTGCATGGAGATTTGATTGTTTCTCCCTTATTGCGTTGACATAAAACACATTCACCCACAAAGGTGCAGATGTCCTATTTCATACCATCCCATAAAAAATGATATTTGACCCATTTGTAGGTTTTAGTAAACCCCAAATTCCCAGTTGTGGGTGAAGCATGAAGCTCAAAAAGCACAGTGGATTTAAGTGGTGATTGTTTTCTTAAATGCAGATGTACTTTGTAGAAAAGTTCTTCATTATGACAAGAGTACCCTGGAGAAGTTGGATAATGGTGTTGCAATTGTTGGATCAGGTGAGAACGTTTGGGGTCTTACATCCATTCCTGGTGAACAACTTGGAGCTAATATGGTACAATGAAGGAGAGGGAAAAGGGGGACCGATATTCTTCATACTTCCTGGAAAGAGCATCAATAAACATATTTTATTCTCTTATTGTAAATGATCTCATAATCATATCCAAATAGATTTCACCCATTTTTTGTTACTCTAGTGATGAAATTTGTTGTTCCAAAAAACACTTGAGGCTCTAATTATCAATTTTAATTTGGAAGTGTTTCCCCAATAGATAAGGACATCAGATATACATAACATGTAGAATAGCCAATTTCCTTTTCATAGATGGATTGGACCAAATGTCTCTCTAAAATTTGTTTACTAATGAAGGCCAAAGGCCTTTCATCTTGCATGAGGACGGCCCCAATTCCTTTTTCCTGGAGAATCACATTCTAAGACAAAAGTATTTGTGAAGTGGGGAAGTGCCAGGAAAAGAGTCATGCACATAGCTTCTTTCAAGGTGTGGAAGGAATGATCAATTGTTTGAGTCCAAGAGAAAACATTCTTTTGAAGGAGATTAGTGAGAGATGTTGCATGTTTTCCATAATTGTGAACAAACTTATGATAATAGCCTGATAAACCTAGGAAAACATGCAATCTATTAAGAGTTTTAAGGCGAGGCCAATCCTGCATAGCTTCAATTTCCTTAGAATCCACCCATACACCATCCTTGTTAACAATATGACCCATGTACTCCACTTTCGAGGATCCAAAGGCACATTTATATTGTTTGAGGAAAAGTTAGTGTTGAGATATTAGATGGAGAACTTGATCCACATGAGAAACATGGGTTGTCCATGTTTTGATATAGATGAGAATATCATCAAAGGAAACTAAGGCAAGATGACATAGAAAAGGACAGAAGGCTTGATTCATGAGACTTTGGGAAGTGGAGGGAGCATTACATAGGACAAAGGGCATTACCAAGAACTCATAGTGACCCTAATGAGTTATAAATGTAGTCTTGGGAATTTGTTCCTCTTTCATACAGATCTAGTGGTATCCATAATGGATATCAAGTTTGGTGAAGTACTGAGCATCATTCAATTCATCCAATAGGTCATCAATGATAGGAATGGGAAACTTGTCTTTGATTGACAGTTTGTTGAGGGCACAAAAATTAGGACACATGCACCAAGTTCCTTCTTTCTTGAGTACCATGACCACGTGATAAGAATAGGGTTGGTACTAGCATGGATGACACCCGCTTTGAGCAATTCTTGAAATTTTTTCTCAATGATTCTTCTGGGAAAATGGATGATGATAAGGGAAAACATTGGGAGGAATACTTATCGGTATGAGAGGAATGGAATGATCATGGATGCCATGGGAAGGGGAAAGTCCCTCGGGAATGGTAAAAATACCTTGGTGTTGGGAGAGTATATATTGGAGGTCAAGATGCAAAGAGGGTGTCTCAATGGCTTGAATGGAGTGGATTTGGGTGATAATTCCAAAATGACATTTTTTGAGGAGATTTTCCATTCAATGGGAGTTGATAATATCAGGGGAGACTGTTGTGATGCCTTGGAACTTATACTATTGTCCCTCTTATTGGAATTGCATGGTTAATTCATTAAAATCCATGAGAATGGGTCTGAGAGTGTGTAACCATTATGCATTTAGCATAATGTCACAATCGACCATGTTAATAGAAAACATATGATATTCCAGGTGATATCGACCAATTTGAAGCCACACTTTTTCACAACGTCCCCCACATTTCATGGAACCTCCATTAGAAATTCTGATTTGAAAATTGACTACATAGATACAATAATTGATTTCTTGGGGAATGTTGTGATGAATTAAATTATGGGTGTGTCCATTTTCAATGAGGATGATGAAATTCCAATTCTTCATGTAACCAATTAACTTGAGGGTTTGGGGAGAAGATCATAAGTCAAGGAGGGAATTCATTGAAATCATTAGTTCAACTTCTGGTGGATCAAAGGGTGGAGTTATACTAAATGGTGGTGGTAGATTGTCCAAAGAGTAAACATATGCCTCCTCTTCGAAAACATCCTCAAACATTTCCATAAAAATATTTTTTTCCTTACACTTGTGCACTAGAAAATATTTGTCATCACAATTATAGAAAAGACCCTTGAGTTGGTGTTCAACTATTTATTTTTTGGGATCTTGAGGGGAGTTGTAGGAGGGGCGGGATTGGTGAGTTTAGGGAAAGTAATAAAGGACATTTTTCTAGTCTGGGAGGAGACAATTTGTTGTGCTTCCTTCTCTCATTGAGTAGCTTCCAACCAAGTCTGGGGGCGTTCCATTGGGACATGGACACAAGTTTCATATTTTAGGATACTAATAAATCATTCCTGGAAGAAGGAATCTAACATGCCCTCCATTCTAAAATCCAAGTCCTCAAAGGTAGCGATAAAGTCTTCCACTGCCCCAAACTATTTCAACTTGGTCAAATGGTCTAAATGGTGGGTGTCAAAGTCAAGCGGTCATAAAGCTCTACAACAAACCGTATCCAAGAAACATACCCTTGGCGTGCCTTTATATTCCATTACCAACATTACCAACATTTTGGATCTATATAGAGGATATTGTAATGAAGTTTGGCTAACTCATCAGTAATTCCATGTAAAGAGAAATAATTTTCCATTTGAGTGACCCAACCTGTAGGATCTGAGCCATCAAATTTGTTCACCTCAATTCTAGGAAGGCATAGGTCTCAAGGAATGTGGTTGGAATGATGAAATTATAAATGGGAATATTTGGTGTCTTCATTATAGGAATATTTTTCAAAATATGTAGGGTTCATGGAGCATCCCATCAATTGGTCGAGTGTCCCTTTGATGTCTTTGATGTTGGCACATTGGTCCTGGAGGATATGAATGGAGGAATTGAGATTGATAACGTTTTAATTGAGTGCTATGATGTCATCCTTGTTCTATATGTTTTTGTAAATCAAGGTATTGAGTTATTGGGTGCAGGTGGTTTCCATTTGGGCAGAGGAAAAAATGGCCAAGTGGGTTTGCACTAAAAAAACAATTTATAGTTGAGGGATAACATGGAAGATGGGAAAAATAGAGGAATCAAATGGGATAGATGGAAAATAAGGGTGTTGCAAAGGGTGGGTGGGACCACATAGACAAATTTTGACAAGTGATAGGTACCATGGTGATTAGGGTGAAAAGGACAATCCAATGGGATAGGTCCCAAATAAGGGTGTTGGGAAGGGCATCAAGTCCACGAAAAAAAGTCTTAAAAATGATAGGTACCATACCAATTAGGGTGAAGAGAGGAATCAAATGGGATAGGTCCTTCAGCCTGAATAATACTAGAGTAACAAATTTCCCAATTTTTTAACAGGGAAAATTGTGTAGCAATGTCACAACTGAAATGCAGGAGGCAGGGTTGCACGGAAATATATCTCTTCTTTTCTTTCTTTTTTTGTTCATGACCCAAGAATTAGGGTATTAAGTGTTCCTACAGACAAGGGTATTCCCTATTCTATATCTCTCTTATATACGTGTTGGTTCAAATAGTAGTAATCAACCAAATATCTCAAGGAACCTGAGGCTCGGTTGTACCCTTAGCCATACTACCCGATAACCCAGGTACTAGAGAGTTTCTTCTCGAGTTTTGTTCTTGGTGTCACTATAGTAATCAGCTGGTTGATCGGTTAATCTAGAGTTGGTTTCAGGAGACCTAGGGGACTCCCAATATACCTGCTGGTATGTGGGAGTGATTTGTGTGTATAGATTCTATCTAATGTGGTACTACTCAAAGGTTACCAACATGGGTTACATAGGTTTCCAACAAGGTGAAATGTTTGTTTCTAAATAACCCCATGAAATTATTTGTATTTATTGCATGTATGTTTCCCCGCCACATTTTTATCCACTGAAAAACAAACCTTTGTGTTTTAAATACACCAACAGTACATGTCTCTACCCTGGAAAAAACTCCCATGGTTTCCGCAGAGGAAAGTGTTATGATACCACTTGTTAGGTACTAGATATATTATGAGAAGCAAGAAACATAAATACTGCAAAAAATACTAGCAGAACAACAAAATGTAGAGAAATCAACACCAAACTGATACCTTTAATGATAGAAATACATGTTCATTTGTCTCTTTTAAGGGGAAACCTCCAATAGAGAAACTCTCTATTATAATAATTCTCAAGGCAAGGCTTTCTTGTGCCTCCTACTCTTATTTATATTAATTCTATATTATAATTTTAGAGGAAGATATTTCTAGAAGTGGAAGATTATATTAGGTCTTCTTACATTGACTTGCTTTCATTTATTAAATAGGCCTTATTAACTAATGTCTCCCTTTATTACATGGAAAATTTATAGTATTCTACCTATGTGAAGGGTTATGGAGGTTAGGTCCCTAACAGATGGAGTGCATTTTTAAGGAACTCCCTTATGTGAGTTCACTATCTTGAAACCTTGACTTGCCCATGTGGTGTTCTTGGGGCATGTGTGGTTACACCTGGAACTTATAGACCATGTTTCATGAGAGTACAAACCTAACCTTGTTGTCAAATCCGCCAAGAAAAAAAAAATTGAATATTTAATAAATAAAAAATTGATCTCAAAATTTAATCAAATGTGATTTAAAATTGTTTTCATGGTTTATGGTTTAATATGTGATATGTTATCATAATATAAAATTGGAATATTAATTATATTGTTATAATTGATCATTATTTATTCAATTTTATCAATATTAATAGTAAGTTTATTAAAAATATTAAGAATAAATCTATAAATATGATTTATAAAACAAAATGGTTTAAAAATTAATCAAATCATGCATTGAATTATTTGATCAAGCTTATAAATGTGTTTAGACAAAATATTGATCTTCTTGGAAAAGAATGAATTCACATTTACAAAGAGTTTAAACAACATATGACATTTAATGATTACAATTGTTTTCAATCACAATCCAAATTAAATGGATTTCATATAACTAGATTTAAACATTATATGGCAACTCAAATTTAAACCATTAATACATTTCAAATTTAATTTAAAATCAATGAAATCATTATTAATGTTAATAGTTTTCACATAATACATTTTATAAATAAGTCAACATCATATTAAAATGTATAATATACATGGATGATAATACCAAAATCAACAGATATGTCAAATCTACATCACAACAATAAATATACATGTCAACTAATTCTAGGTTTTCCACCCGAGCTCGAGGCATCAATATCTCCACTATATAAGAATGTAGATGAACTAATATCTCCATCAGTAGGTGTTGGTGGAAGAGGAGGTGGATGAGTAGAAAGAGGTGGAGGAGTGTCCTTGGACATCTCTCCATATGAAGATGAAGCAAATGAATAAAATAGGCAAGAACATCTCATAGCTTATTAGTCCTCAAGCATCACTCTTTGGAGTAGGATGGGGATACAAACAATATGATGCATCAATATTGTCATTTCATTGAGAAGGCTTGCATAAATAACCATGAGCCCAAGATCTTGCATTATCACTCTAGTTTGAATTAGCTCCACTCCAAAGCAAGCCATCAATGTACACAAGTTATACATGACCTAGTGATGAAATCGATGATATGGTCCTTCTCACATACCAGATATGTAATCTTGAGGTGACTCAATGGCCTAAACCATATTTGGATCAATTTAGGGAGGATTACCTCATCAACATAGTACATTAATTAACAATATGTACATTTAAATAAGACAAAAATATATGCAACTAGGATAATCAAAAGATTCCAACAAGATTACATATCTTGTCTAGTGGATTTTCTAGAATAAATATTTTGTTTGATATCCTCACAAATCCATCCTTGCATACGGATACTCTACAAGATCAAGGACATGATATTCCTCACTATTTGACATAGCCAAAACATTTCCAACCACTAGCTTACATAGGTACTCTAGTTGGCTACTCGTGCACAACATCTAACCCCACATGTGCATATGCATGTCATTCATTGGCCTAGGAGAGTGGAGATAAAATGTCATTTAGGTCATATAAAAATAGATGTATCCACTCCAACACACTAATACATTTATCTAGATAAATACAAAGCTATCATGAAATACAAAACCACTTGATTAGTATTGAACAGTGAAAAACATTATATACATAACACATTACAGAGAAAGTAATGTGTTTCCCATAAGTGGTATGTTGTGAACTAGTGTTTCAATGATAAGTCGCAAGCACCTAACCTCTTCTAATCCAAAAAATGTTATATCATTTGGTCCCAAATATTTTGGAAGTTATTAGCGTCAATAATGTCTTCTCCAACATCTATATACACATATGTTGTCTCACTCTCTCCTATAACACGAGGTGTTAGATCAAGGAAATAGAGAAAATATCACCCCCCCCTCCTATATAGCTTGGTGATGAAATAAACATCCTCCTCTATGGATAGATACCAAATATTGGGACCAACCATAAAAGCATGTTTGTGATGATATGAACAACAAATCAACTGGAATAATAAGTCGGTGTTCCCCTTGAGGGAGTTAGCCTCCTTATTAAACTTGAAGAGGCCAACATCCCTAAAAAAATGTTAGTTTGAGGCATAACTGGATGTAGAAACACATTCCTCTCCCTCTCCTTGTCCTCATATATATGCACAAAGTTATAATATAGTACAACCTATTGTGATTATGTCTATCTCAAATTTACATACAAATCTCATTAGGAAAATAAAATATAAAATAAACAATTTATTCTAAATTACTATTTATACTATTATTCAATATTGAATTTAACATTTTTGCATAAAACAAGTGTAAATACATCGCATACACCCATTCTACATAAATGCACCATTGCTATTATACATGCCGATAGGTTGGTATATAGCGGTGAGTTTTTTGTTGACTACATATTAATCGGGCATTGACCAAAAATATTGTATGGTTTTTCTAATGTCACACTTTAGCAATGGATTTTTTTTATTTTTTTCAATTATTTAAATTTTTTTCGACCATCTCATTGGATAACGAAATGAACCTATTATTTTTGACCCAGTGACAGTTCATAAATGCAAACATAAATACCTGGCAGTGGTCCATAAATGGAAACATGTGCTCATCATTTTTTATGGTTTATTAGTATCCTCCTATCACTGCAATGTGCATTGGCTCATCAATTTCGATGGCTCATCAATATCCTCCTATCTTTGCATCCATCTTTGTTGCAGTTGAGGGTGCATCATGGCCATCTGCATGGCCATATTTCTCCACTTCACCGCCTCCATACTTTATTTTATTGGTCATGTTATTTTACTTTCCTCTCCTTCGAGCTGGATAGTAAGCATTTCCCATCATGTAACATGTATTCTTGTTTCGTAATAAGAGGGATCCACCACTGGCACAACTCCTCGATATAATGAGAATCATAAGTCTCGAGGTTACTCTATTTTCATATGAGTTATCTCCCATGAGTGATTCAACAACTTATATTAGAGGAAATCCCCTTGTTTCGTTGATTCCGAGAAGGCAAGGCAAGTCCTCAGGTCAAGACATGGGACTTGATCATGTGCCTCATCGCAACAGTTTACGCCTTCACTATCCAAATGCACTGCCCAAGTTGGAGACCATTTTTAAAGAAATGGAGCTACCAAGGAAGTGGCAGAAGAGGAACAAGAGAGGCCCCAATGTTGCATCTTATCTAGAATTCCAAGAGATAAAAGGATTTATGTAGCTTGGATTTGACTTCATCCAGGACAAGTTGAGCCTGAGACTACTGGATATTTTCCCTGGGTTGAAGTTCTTATTAATTGATCATAATATCCACAAGAAAATAGAGTTTTGAGAATCTCCCTTGGAAAATTGAGAACTGTCAATCCTAAATGCAACAAGAGTGGACTTAAAAGAACATTTGAAGATTTGGGCTCGTTCTGTATCTTCATCACTAAAATGCTAGTATGAAGAGTAGGTGAAAAAGTTTCTCAGAAGAACTCTTTAGCAAAGTTTCTGAGAAGTTGGATGCTCATGTGGTGCTCTATTTGGTGATATTCCCTGCCATGGTATGCACTTCTTTGGAATGATATGATTATAAATAGGACATCATATTTATTCTTTCAATTTTTTTACGAAACATTTTTTAACTTCTTTGGTAGATGTCCATTGATCAGATTACATATAAATATATTAATAAATTAATTATTTTGTTTTTGAACCTATCGTAAGTAATTCCTTTGTTTACTCATCATAACCAACCACAAATCCAAATATGTCCATCATGCACATAATCATCAGGAAACACAAATATTCTTACTTACACATCAATCTAGGGATGGTAAAATATCCAAAGCATTTATCATTCATTAAAACATTGCAAAGAGGAACAGTATCACATAGAATAATAGAGATAGAGATGGGATCTATAAACTAATATATAACAATAGATATGAGGAACTCCCCACTATAAATGACAAGGATTCTACATGACAAGTTCATTTAAGACCATCTTTTGAATGACTAAAGTTTAGGCAATTACTACTACCATGAACATTTCAACAAAGCATAGACTTTTGGACATAGTCTTCGAATGTGTATGTGCATGTCCCATGACCTACAAAATAAAAATAATAGAAATGTGTCAACTGATAACAAACCCATATTTGCAAAAGGAATCTAATATATGTGAAACAAAAAAATTCAAGCCCAAAAAATGAAATTTCAGACCCAAGAACAATTATATATAGACCTTAGTATAGGCAAGTTCATATTGAAAAATAGTTGATAAAATTCAATAATATTTATAGCAAGGACAGGCAAGTTCATACTTAAAAGAGATTTAAAAATAAAATATCAAAAGAAAACTAGACATTGCTATAGATACATAGTAGAATAACTTTACTTATTGGGGTCCTCGATGACTAGTGTTCCAAATTTATTAAAGTCACAGTCGACATAATAGTTCTTGAATTGTTGTCCATAATTGTTGAATGCATAGGATGCATGATAAATAATTGTGTTAGTCTAGTATCAAGCATCCCCTAGTTGGATCATAACACAGGTTTTGTCTCCATGATTGCAAGAAGAATTAATAGCAGACACTGAGGCAGAAACATCTGCATTGGCATCTACACCACACTACAATTTGGCCTTGTAGGGTGGAGGCAAAGGAGGGAGAGGCTTATACCTTGAATCCTAGAGCTTCCTAGTGAGATCGATTTCATACATCATGTATCTTTTTGGATGCACAAAACCCCAATGTTGTTATGGGAAAAATGATCACAGAGATCTCATTGAGTGGATCAGTAAGATCTCCCTAGGATAAGCCTAGATATCCTAGACAGGAAGGGGTAGACTTCTAACAAGTTTCCTAGATCTATATTCAAAGATATAGATTCCTTAAAATCATATATAAAGTAGAAGATCTTCATACCTTTCAAGAGGTGGTTCTTCGTATCTCCTGGTTGTTGTATTCTTAGAGTTCCGGGTCCAAACTTGACAACCTAATCCATGTATACAAAATACACACAAGAACCTATCTACTTTCCAATTTAGGATTAGGATCCTAGATCTAATCATATTTCAATCATATCTATAACAATATGAATCAGATCCAACATTTGTTATTCAACTGCAAACAATTATAGGAGAAAACCATAATATCTATTAATGTAAATGGAAACTTACATCATAATTGCATACCTTGATTGTTGATGTAGGATCCTTCAATATCCTTGCTTCTTTCTCTTCCTTACATATCCTTGGTCATTCTAGTCTCCAATGACTTCTAGTTGAATACCTTTATAGTTTTGGAGCATAACCTTGCTAGTGAGTATGGGGAGAATGCTCGCAGGGATCCCACTGAGTGGATCAGTAATATCTCCCTAGGATAAGCCTATATATCCTAGATAGGAAGGGGTATACTTCTAAGGGGTTTCCTAGATATATATTCAAATATATAGATTCCTTGCAATCCTATAGAAAGGATAACATCTACATAGCTTTCAAGAGGTGGTCCTTCATATCTCCTAGCTAGTGTATTCCTTGAGTTCCATCTCCAAGCTTGACAAACTGCTCCCTATATACAAAATACACACAAGAATCTCTCTACTTTCCAATTTAGGATTAGGATCCTATATCTAATCAGATTTCAATTGGATCTATAACAATATGAATCAGATCTATAACAATATGAATTAGATCCAACATTTTATATTCATCTGCAAACAATTATAGGAGAAAAACACAAGATCTATTAATGTAAATGGAAACTTACATCACAATTGCATACCTTGATTGTTGATGTAGGCTCCTTCAATCTCCTTTCTCTTTGATATTCCTTACAACTCCTTGGTCATGTTAGGCTCCAATGAATTCTAGCTAAATAATTCCGCAGTTTGGAAGCATAACCTTGATATTGAATTATTCCTTCCTTTTCCCAAGGATTTCCTTTGTTATATAGCTCTTGGAGGAGGATTGGGATAGGATTCTAGATTTTCTAGAGGCCACTAGAAACTCGAATGATGTGAGTTCCTAGGTCCTAGACACTAATATCCATCCAACTCATATCTCTCCTTTCACCTTGTAACTCCCCAATTTTAGAAACTTGACAATTCCTCATGGGTTGCACAACTAGTGTCAAGTGAGGTCATCACTTTTTTTCTGTTAGGTGTCCCATGAGGATGCCTAAAACTGGGTAAAAAAGGCTCCCAAAGGTGTGAAACCCTAGGAAAAATATGCATTAGGGCCTTTATCCTCTAATGACATCCTCTCTGGCATGTAGGGTGGAAATTAAGGTTTTAACAAATCCCCATAATGTGTGAGGTCAGGAAAGGAGTGGATAGTCAAAATACATTACAATAATGTGCATATAAGGCAATGAAAGGAGAGAGAAAAGGAGGTTCATAAACCAAATAAGTCATTCAAGAAAACACTAAGGATGAGCATATATATAGACCAATCCCTTAGGTAGACATACTTAGACTCTGAATGAGCATGCCCACCAAAAAATACACTACAGATCCATGATATGAAATTCTATACCATGGCCATGAAAGAATACATAGTGGATCCATGTCATCAGTAAGACTTTAGCCATGAGATATTAAAATTGGATCTACATCATGAACTCAGCATAGACACTAGAAAATACAATGTGGTTCTATGACATATCATAAATATGTCAGGAAGACAATGAGAAATGAGGAGAGTTCCCTTGAATTCTTCTTATACAAGTGACATAATCCAACACAACTTGGGAGGGGATGTTGTAAAATAAGGATATGGCCCCAACCCAATGTCTTCATCCCAAAACCCGATGGTATGAATCTACAACATGTGAATAGATGAGATGATGTTCAGCATGGTATATATAGTTTGATTATCGTTCATTGATGTATACCATTAACATATGCAAAGGGACCCACTAATGAGTAATATTTACCCCAAGGTACCTAGTACAATATAGTGAGTGTGAATAGAGGATATGATGTCGAACACTCATAGAATCAATCGATCAGGATTCAATGAGGAAAAACCATTGTCCATCACAAGGAGGCTTGCCACTGATGACTACAAGCTCCAAGGTACTATTTGGTTTCTAGATCTTTATCCTAGATAATGTGTTGAAGTCGATAGGAAGAGATCCATCGAAGGAGGGCCTTGATGTATCCCCCATCAATCGAAATGAAACATACATCGAGAAATTATGTGAAGAGAGAGTTTCACAAAGGACAATTGACACAGGGATGACTGAATTGAAAAGTCAACATAATAGAAGATGGTTGACTCGGGCATAAACTACACTTGAACATATAGAACGACACAATAGTGACTTGGTAGCAAGACACAAGAGTTGCATGAATATAGTGCAACAATGCAGGAGACATTGAAGCAATCTCCATGATGACTGGAAGAGTAACTAGTTAGAGAAATATATCTGACTCATATTACTGGGACGACTCCTAGGAAATATAAATCCCTATTGTACGATGAATCAAACAAGTGCCATGTTCAAGGGAAACTCGACTGACATTGCCATGTTGAGAATAGACCAATGGTGAAAAATCCACACTCTTTTTTTTTCCATCTCCTTCATGGTTTAAAGAGCATGAAAGAATGACACAACTATGCTTGGTCTCCTTCATGCTTTAACGAGTAGGAAAGAGTTACCCAAGTAAGATCAACGTTATTTTTCATAAATTTAGTCCCCCAAGCCCGAAAAAGGATAAAACAATACAAGGGAGAAATGTTCTAGACCAGGTGGACTAGAGTATTCATTTTTGTAATTAGTCCATCCAGTCCGAAAAAGGGTTAAACTTATACCAAATGGACATCCTTTTAAACCATTTAATGAGTGTGAAATAAGACAATCTCACTCGGAAATATTTTCATGTTTAAAGAGTCTGAAAAGAGATTAAAGGAGACTCGTTAGGAGAGAACGACTGGCTTAACAACATGGTCCTACATTCCTAGAGCATGGAACCGACCTAAGCAATGAGGGATGCAAATGGTACTAGAAATTGAGGTCCACTCTTAGCAGTGTGTTCTCTCCCTGGCAAGGTGGATGCGAAGGGGAGGCCAATTAATGAAAGAGGAGGATGGCCAAGGCTACTGGATAGAAATAAGCAGAATATAGGAAAACAATAGCACAGTAATCAGAGGCATGAAGCAAGAAGAAAATGCATAGGTGACCATTAAGTAACATAAAAAAAAATCAAGAACCCCCATGGGATGTGGCCAGAATATAGATGAACAAAGGAGAATGAGGCTCAATCTTCAAGTCATGGGGAGGCTAAAAGAGGGAAAACATAGCATGGGCACCAAATGGAAAATTGGGTGCTAACTAGGGTTCCCATGAAGGGTAGGAACTATCGAACCAGTTACGACATGGAACAAGAGTGGTTAAGGTCGCAAATTTTAAGGTTCAAACCTAAGGCATATTTTTGGCAATATGGACGATTAATAATGCAAAGAAAAAAATGCAGGGAAAAACCTACCCCTATATTTTAGGTGAGAAACATGTACCTCAAGTCCAATCGGGGTTAGCCATCTTCATAAAATAAAAAATATGCCTAGAATTCTATCAACACATGTAAACTAGATTCTAAGGTCAAAACACATAGAGAAATCTCAAAAAAGGAAAACATTTTTGGATCTTTTGGATATGATATATGCAAAACAAAAGAGCACTTACACCACACACCTATGTACAAGGCACTATGCATCTTGATGATTTAAGAAATGTAGATACCATTATGAGGCTCAAGACAAGGATTATTTTCATCATTAATGAACTCATGAGCTGATATCAACATCATATGGCTCACCATGTTGGCACCATGCCACATAAGAATGAATCTCTATGGCCGAAGATACTCATCATGATTGATTTCATGAGCTTTGATAGCTCCTTTATGGGACCCATTAATACATAAAGGAGGTACAAAACACAAATATTCAGAGGAAGGGAGGGAAGATAATTTTGTGGTGAGTTCTGAAAAAGAAATCCAAGGTAGAAAAGTGTCAAGACTAGGGGATTCACTAGGTTTCCTAGCAAATGACTCCAGTATCAAATCGTGACTTATCATGTTAACTCTCGTTGATTCGAAATGGGGACAATATGATTGATTTATCACCTTATCCCTTGGATTTTCTATGGAAACCATAACTTCCAGGATGGAATTTTCTAAAGGAAACTCAAAATCAAGGGAGTCGTGTGAACTAAGAGAGTCAACAACCCATATGGGTGGAGTAGGTTGATCACACTCCATATGAAGATGGATTTGTTGACCAGTATCAAGATATATTGATGGGATTGTATAATCGGAAATGTTGACTCGGGTAAGAGGTATGGATGATTCAGATGAATCAACATCCTCATGGAGAGGAACCACCCAAGGATCAAAATACTCGAGGGATCCACTAGTATATGAAGAAATCATGTTGATGCAGGTGATGGTATCATTGTGAGATGGTGGGGGAAGTGAAAATATACCCATAAGAGAAGGATATTTTAACATCCCCACACCAACATTTAGATCATAATGTGTGGTATCATCAACAAAACGTACATTAGACCCCGCATTGGATCTAAGGTCTAGGGTACATAACTCAAGATGATCAATCCTAATGATTTTCCCTTGGTGAGGGAAATGTAGAAACCTAAATACCAACGATACAACTGTAGTCATCTCATATAACCAACTGCACCCAAGTAATATATTTTACTCAAGTGGTGCATCGACGACCTCTACGACAATGAAGATAGTCTTTCCACCTAACTCAATGGGTAAGGAAGTGATAATTCCATATTGTTGGAATATATGTCCATTGAAGGATTTTAAAAGGGTGGAATATGTATCAATATTGGGAGAGCCAAGAGCTTTCCAACAAGAAATTGGCATGATGCAAGTCAAGGCTCCTTCATCAATGATTGTTCGGAAGATGATTTTCCCCATCGTTTGCACTATAATATAGAAGGATACTTGATGGGAGAGCCTATTTTTAACTTGGGATGAATCAAAGGTCATCAAGCTCGACTCTAAGGGATCAACCCCACCTATGGTCAATAGAAATGCTTTCTGCTATGTGGGGCAGATTTGGAGAACTTCGAGGGCCAACATGGAAAAAGGTGCCTGGGCTAAGTCTTCCACAATACTGTAGTTATGGGTAGCTCATGCATTGGGATGATGTGTTTTATGATGAAGAACACCCTTTGAAGGGAGAAGCGATGCATTAAGGAATGGATTCTCTATATGAAGAGGGCCAATGGGTTGGGAAGAAGATGTTGCATCTGGGGAAACATTAGAAGGCTCTAGAATGTCATAATTCTTGTTTTGAGTCTGCAAGTTGACCGTGTGGTCAAACATGTAAATGGAAGCATTCGATGTGGACCCCTCATGGTGAGGGGTACCTGCAGTGGCCCATAACGGAGGGGTAGCATTTGAGGCATTTATGTTTTGAGGTTGGGGAGGGAAGGGATGATTTAATACAACAGGTTGTTGGGGGTAGGGATGATTTTAAGGATGGAAGTTTATTTTAAAATGTAAAAGCCTTGGCGAATCTTACTAATTCTTCATATTCCAACTATAAAATGTTTGGTTATATTTTTGTAAAAATATTCAAATTTCTAAAGATTTTATATAGTTTATATGAAATTTTGGTGATTTTTAAGGTAAAATAATTTTATCCTATAGAATTTGGGCGAATCATTTTTAGAATAGCGAATCATTTTTTGGGAAAAACCTTGGAAAATTATCCCATGAGAGAAATCTATCCCCTAAAATCATCCATGGCTAAGGGGGGCACTATTGTGCCAAATACCGATGGGTCTCATCTTTTTGAGGTAATTATTGAGTGGGATGGTCCTCCCCACAGATGATGTAGCGGAACCGATATTTACTCTTCTCTTTAGTGCCTCCCTCCTAGGAAGTTTGGGTAGTGCCAGTCCCTTTCTCATTAGTGGAATTTTTCTTTTTGTTCCTCTTTTTCTTTCCTCCAGGTTGTTGAGGATTTTTTGGTTGCATGGATTGCACTAAATTCACCTTGGAGGTTTGAGGAGGGATTGTAGTAGTTTGAACATTAGTTCCATTTGTTGACGGTTGAAATTGAATGGAAATTTTTCCCATATGATCAGCTAGTTGGTTAACACTGCATGAGAAATAGAACAAACCACACCATCGACATGGGGCCCTGGGAGAGGTTGATGAGGATCAGTTCACAGGAGACGATCATTTGGAATAAT
>ML779639.1:949476-962979 GCA_009831015.1 Picea engelmannii | reverse complement strand
TGAACAGTGTGGTCTAAGGCTGGGAGGTTCGTGGAAGGCCTGCACTTGGTTGGTGATTTCTACAGCTAGTAAAAGATAAGTATATCTGAATTATGCTTTAATCATGTTGAGCATGACTGCTCTGTTTATGTATCATGTTTTCCACTGTGTAAATGAATTTGTTGTCGAATGCTATGGTTTGCTTAATTGCAGGAATGAATTATATATTTGACTCTGAGTTTTATGTGTTTAATTCTGGTTAAATGCATTTGTTTTACATCCATGTAATGAATGATGTGCGTGAGAGGTTGGGTGAACCTGGGTAGTGTAAAAGGGTACACTACAAATTGGTATCAGAGCAAATAGGTACACTACAGGCTTGCTCTTCAGTGATCGCCCTAGCCATATCTACATCCCTGGAAATGGGTGGTAACCAAGACTTAGTGAACCACTCTGTTAGGATCTTGTTTGGAATCTAAGTTTTTATTATCATATGCCTCCTCTTCAACTCATGTATATGATCAAAAATATGGGTGGAATTGCTTTGACGCAAGGAAGTCAAAATATATGTTCTTATCTCGTACTGAATAGGAAGATGGTAATATGTTAAAAATGCTATTTCCAGGTCGTTGAAGCTTATAAAATAAACTTCCTTCAGTTCAATATACCACTTGTCAGTGGCTCTAGTCATGGATGTATGGAAAAGACACAATCTCACAATATCATCCATTAAATATTGGACAAGCACCACATATGGTATGTCATGATGTGTGTGGAGGGGTATTCTCTCGGCTTACCATCAATCTTCAAAATTTATGATGGATTGTGGGCCACGATGGATTGTGGTAAATAGCGTGATTTATCACTCATGACAAATACGGTAACTCAATCATTACAAGAAATGGTAACAGTGTGAATGGAGACTGGGAGGGAGGTGAATTCTATGTTGTCTCAACCTATGCTGGTGTTGCTGGAAGGTTGGGAAATGGTTGGAGAGTGGGTGCCCCAAGAGATGGTGGCACTAGTAGGAGCATGACTACTCCCACCACCAAAAAATATCTCAAGGGGATTTCCTCAGGGGGGAAAATGGACACTCCAGGAAAATGGTTTCCAGTACTAGTCACATGGAAGAAACCCCCAGGACCAGATGTATGGACAAAGGGAAAAATCCAATTTCCCCCAAGGGATGTGCCCCCAGGGAAAGGTGTGCTAGCCCATGGAAAAGGAAATCCTCCAAAAGTACCCCTTCCATAGATTGATTAGGGACATCCCAAAAACCACTAGGCATACTCAATCCAAAAGATGTACCTACCCATGATGACATCAAGCCGGTCATTGGATTGGCACAAGTGGAAGGAGATCCACTTCCCATGTTGAAACCAAAGCTTGTCCCCCCACTAGAAAAGAAACTGAAAGTGGGAAGAGAAATAGATGGGATGGGAATGTGCACACTAGGTATACTAACAAATGGATATGATGATATAGACATCATCCCCCACATGGAGGAACCAAAAACAAAACGTATGGATAGTGAAGGTCCAATGGAGATAAGGGGTAAAAATGAGGACATGACTGGGATGGTCTCGAATGAGTTTCCCCCAATCCCACTTGAGGATGGGATTATGGGCTCAAATACACTAGATGAAGCACTAGGTCTAGACGTGGTAGGAGGATGACTGAATAACGAAAAAGGCTCACTGAAAATTTAATATACTTGGACTAATATAGGGGTGTTAGGTTTAGTTAAAGGCGCATTGAATTTGGGTGGAGGAATTTTATCAACCACTTCTACCTCAACCATGTCGGCTTCGTCAAACCACAAATAGGACCCTTCAGAGTATTCATCATGGATATGGTGCGGCTTAAGGGGTGGTTCCACCTCTGTAATAGGATCTAGTTCTCGTAATCGACGGGACTGGGGTGGTAGTTCGGTCACAGTGAAAAATCTATGTAACTAACAAGCAACAATCAACCTATGGTTGACCTAGATTTGGACTCAAAGAGCACACCCCTAATCAAATCTAGGCAACAACAAGAAAATCGGTTGGCTCAGGAGCCTTCTAAAAACCAACCTCATGGGGGAGATGAAGTTCCCACCGAATTGAATAGTGAAGTTGTGAGGAGAAATTACGATGAACAATGTGAAACATCCCTGACCGATGAAGGTACCCTTTATTAAGGTAGGGACCCTTCGAAGGAACTGAGACCATGAACAAATTTCTACCTCAGGTACTACATGAACCTCCCACATGCAGTCACCTATGTGGATCCCTAGGAAAATATACTAAGGTTATCACCTAAAAATCAATGATCAGGAGAACAGTCATAAGTATGATCTCACATAAGGGTAGGGTAACTAAGCTCGAAGCTCTCGAGCAGTGAGCCAACAAAGCTCTTGTATGTGTAACGATCGAAGAAATGTTTATAACACCAAAAAAAGAAGAGAGGGGTAATATCCCTACTTTCCCCGATGCGACCTCGTGCTTGACTCCTGTATCAGAGGAGATTCCCGACACACCGGTTGCAAGAATGGATTTTCACACTCTTTAATGAATTCTAGGTAGAGTTTTGTGGCCTTGGAGAGTTTACTCTCCAATCCTAATCCAAGGCCCTAAGCCTATCTAATGTTGATTTGCTCTAAAATAATGTCTAATAAATTTTATATTAAGTGCTTATTTTTAAAGGTTATTTCTTATGTCTAGATAATGGATGAAACTTTATATGATGTGAGGACTCTTGACCCAACCAAACAATGCAAATATCCTAGTACAAAAATATTTCAATTCGATGAAAGCTAGCTATGGGAGGGATATATATTTTTCCTTTTTCCTTTTCAACACTCAAAGAAATCCTCAAAAAAACAATCAATCAATCAAACGTAAAATATCCAAGACCAACAAATTATTGTATCACACTCACAACACTAATGCTTCAAAAGAGGACTAAGCATGCAAGATATTATTTTTGGATTTTTAATGGTTTTTTTTTTTAATTAAATTTAATATTGATTTTCAATGTAAACAATTCTTAATCTCAACAAGATGGAAAAATGAAAAAAGGAACCAAATAAACAACAAGCAAACAATAGTGCGATATTGGTAGTGATGCCCCCTGGCCCACTCAATTGTCTACACAAGATCTCCTCCCAAAAATCAAAAGGAATGGATCTTAACAATGTAAAACCCAATTGAAAAATGAAATTCAACCAAATGCAACAATCAGTCACCCAAAAACACAATTTCAGACCCCAAAGTTTACAATTGCAATAATGAGAAAAGGTCATAAAATGCCTCACAAGAAATAATCATGAATTGAAATTTTTCATTTTGTTTTTTATTTCATGAAAAGAATGATGAAAAATCCCATGAAAAACTAAGTTATAAAGGTTCTCTTATACAAGAATAGGGACCCTAGGCTTCATAGAAAAACACCTAGAACAAATTTCGCAAAAACTGGAACTTTTTTGCACCCTATAGGCCCTTTTTTGTGGACCCTAGAAATGTCTTCACATTTTTCCCTCACTGGATGAGCAAGGATCCTCTCTTTTTTTTCCCTATGGTGACTAGAAAGGATCAATAGTGTTACTTGAACCATTTTTTCATGCCTCATGGGAAACATGCTTGTCAACATGCAACAGAGCCTCGTGGGACAGAAGTAGTGCAACATGTGAGGCATGTCAAAAATTTTAATTTTTGAGAGGGAAGGGAATGATCCAGATATTCATATCTAAACCAAACCTATCAGATCTACTGGATATGAGGCTTGAAACCCTTAATGGAAGACAAAAAGACTCAAACCAAAAAAAACAGAGGCAAAGAAATTCAAATAGAATGGAGTTCTTCCCTAGTGGAGTCGCCAATCTGTTATGGGGAAATTTCCCATAAGGATCTCACTGAGTGGATCAGTAAGATCTCCCTAGGATAATCCTATATATCCTACATAAGAAGGGGTAGAATTCTAATGGGGTTCCTATATCTAGATTCAAATATATAGTTTCCTTGCAATCTTATAGAAAGGAGAAGATTTGCATACCTTTCAAGAGGTGGTCCTTCATATCTCTTGGTTGTTGTAGTCCTAGATTTCTAGCTCCATGCTTGAAAACTTCTCCCTGTATACAAAAAACACACAAGAACCTCTATACTTTTCAATTTAGGATTAGGATCCTAGATCTAATCATATTTCAATCAAATCTATAACAATATGAATTAGATCCAACATTTTCTATTCAACTACAAACAATTATAAGAGAAAACCATAAGATATATTAATATAAATGGAAACTTACATCACATTTGCATACCTTGATTATTGATGTAGGATCCTTAAATATCCTTTCTCCTTGTTATTCCTTATAGCTCTATGGTCATCCTAGGCTCCAATGAATTATGGTTGAATACCTCTGCAGTTTGGAAGCATAACCTTGTTATTGAATTCTTCCTTATTTTTTGGAAGGATTTCCTTTGTTATATAGCTCTTGGAGGAGGCTTGGGAGATGCTTCAAAATATTCTAGAGGCCACTATGAACTCGAATGATGTGAGTGCCTAGGTCCTAGCCACTAGGATCCAACTCATATATCACCTCTCATCTCATAACTCCCCAATTCTAGAAACTTAACAGTGCCTCGTAGGTTGCACATCTAGTGTCAAGTAAGGGCCTTTCTTTTTGTCTCTTAGGTGTTCCATGAGGATGCCCAAAACTGGGTAAAAAAGGATCCAAAAGGTGTGAAACCCTGGGAAAAAGATGCATTAGGGCCCTGTCCTCTGATGACATCTTCTATGGCCTATAGGATGGAAATTAAGGTTGTAACAAATGCCCCTCAATCCCTGGTCTAGGTTTTGATTCACATTAAACAATGAAAAAATGTATGTGGGGATGAATTGATTGGGCCTACAAGGGATTTCCACTAGAGTATATGCAAGCATTCTCCTTATAATCCTCTGGTTATAATGGGTTGCATTAAAGATGTTGGCACCCAGCTGACTAAGGTCATTGGCATTGGGCCATCTAGTTTCAGCTATGGCCAACCTAATGTCCTCGTAACCTTGTTTTCTCATTGCAGCTACAATCGCATCAAGATGTTGGTCCAACACATTGGTATACAAAAGGCCATTGGGGTCCATGTACGTTTTGTCATGATTCCCAAAATTGGCATATTCCAAATGTATCGTTAGGATCAAAAGAATAAGGAAAGTAAGGATACACATCCATTAAAAATTAGGATCTCATTCTATTCAAAAACTCAAGCATTGGTTTCATGACACTTTTTACAATATCGTCCTGAAAAAACATCAGATGATGGAGGAAATATTGATATTGGAACTAAAGAGGTGATCATATATGTTATCAATCCAAGAGTCATCCTAGACTGTAATTAGGTGATCTTGGTAACATGCAAAGAATTCAAATTTAATCTTGAAAGATAAGCTTTAAAGTCACAAGGATTTGACCATAAGGGAAATCAAATTCATCTACTGTACAAATTCCCAACTATATCCTTCAGCAAAATTGGCCTTAGCAACTTCATATCAGAAAACAGGCTTGATAAATGAATGAGAAAAATAATACTGTGATATCTGTGTATTAACAAATTATATATCACCAATGCAAAGAACGAAGAACATCACTCAATCATTGTATGAATAAGAAGAAGAGTAAATCAATCGCTCTTTAATATTAGTACACAGATAAAGACAGAAATGGAAAAGAAAAACCGATCTCCATTAATAAGGAATCACAAGTCTGAAAAGATATAGAGAAAGGAAAAAAAACACAGTGGCAACACTCTGAATTCCTCTGGGTCAAAAGTTCTCTTCCCCTAGCTTATTCCAACCTTTAATCAGAATTACAATAGTATTTTTATCTTTATTTTTTTGTTGTTGTCAGCGATAGCACTATCATTCGAATAACCTCCCTTACATCAGATCCTCTGCCCTCAAAACGGAAAATGAAACATGTGGATAACAAAAATAACTACCATAACATTTCTTTATGTTGATGAACTACACCTTTCGAGCACTTCTCCCTTTGACAGGTGTCCCTCCAACTCATAACTGACCTTCTAACAAATGGCATGATCCCAAGAACTCCTAGTAGCTTCTTACTCCCTTTGACACCCCCCAAACATGAATTTGTAACACATTTTGCAGTGCCTCGAGAATTCGTACAAAATCTGCAGCAGATTCTGTAGCGAACATTCAATAGATTTTTGAAAATCTCCTTGAATTTGCTTTAAACCTATTGCATTTTCTCTAATGACCTCTAAGTTATTGTTGATGACTGCTTAACTGGGCTGCTATGCTATGTTTCCTTCCATGAGAAATAAATCTAGTATCTTGGATGTCAACAAAACTTGGAGATGCCCACTCAATTCTTGATTGGATTCTTGAGTCTTCCTTTACTACCATACTTCCTTTGTGCAGCAGTCACTGCCTCAGTTGGTAGCAAAAGATAAAATTGGATCTGGTACAACTGTTTTTCCTTTATCCTATAGCTATCTATTAGCTACCTTCATCAATCTTTTCTCATCTCTGCACAAAAAATATATAGAATTTCTTTTGCTATTTCCAGAACATATAATTGCATGCTCACAGAAATTTCTACTCTCATATGAAAATCACCACAAACCACATGCACTGAATGATAGATAACCATGTGTATAACTCATGGTCGTGGCTTCTCCATTTTCCTGAGATATGAGCCCTCAAAATTCTTCAAGGTAATATATGGGGGAAATGTAAATCTATTTCTAATGTTAGATTCCCTGCGCCCAAGTTGAGGTGTGTCCACAGAGTCAGTGTAATTTCCTTGAAACCAGCCTTCTTTGCTCTTCTAATAAGTTGTGCAACAACATACCCATTCTTGTAAACATACCCATTCTTGTAGTGGAGGTATGAAACTAGATTTTATCAACATGTTTTTATGAGTTGATCGTATAGTGGTGATTGAGATTTTCTATCGATGGAGGAATCAAGATACCTCGGGTTGATGCTTGAGCTTTACGAGCTCCTTGCTATAGATCTTCTGCAACCACCACAGACTGCCTCTGGAGAAGTCTGCTGCCTTTTAATAATTGTGTATCTTCTGAAAGATGACTAAGAATTTTTCTAGTTCGAGTGACATCAAAAAATGAAATCTCTTGGTTGATAAAATTCCTTCTCAATCGAGCAATCAACACGCTCACTTGTTGATGCAAACCACCATGTACGCAATGCAGTAGCAATTGAAACAAATATGATTACAAGAATAATTTCCTTATGATTACAAGAATAATTGAACAAAAATTCGATAGCAAAAATAGGACGGCCTTCGCAGAGAGATTTTGGGTAGGGCACCTGCGCATCAAATTTTTTGGTAAGGCATTAAAAGGAATCATAAGGAAGATGTATGAATAAGGCTCCACTGTCAAACAAGATCATGAAACCTGATCCTTCTCTCAGCCCGAAACTACAAGTTTCAATGAGCGAAATCGGCCCTTTGAAAACCCTATTGTTGCCGATTTGCTGAGATTTTAGTGGCAGTCTTTCATATTCGTTGCATAGATTGTGCATGGGTTTAACTGCTACAAACACGGTGATTCGACAACCATACTCACAAATTTAATGATCCCATCACACCTGGCCTCGAGCTATACTTGGAAACTTTAACACTTTCTTATCAAAACAATGATATGTCTCCCAATGATATGGCGCCATATGAATAGATAAGGGGTTTGTTTTAACTGTGTGTTGTTCTATTTTTTTTTATTTATTCAATGCAAAATCTCACCTGTATCAGGAATTTAAAGGCTGTGGCCTTTATATGCGTCGATGCTCCTAGAGGTATTTGATGAGACATGTGGAATGGAATCGGGCTTGGAATCGGGCTCGGCGCTTGCGCTGGGGCTTGTGTTTGTTTATGTGTTGAATTGTGGACACAGAGTTTGGAATATAGATAGTGATTTAAAGTGTCAAGGAAGGCTTAGAGATAGCACACACCACTTTCGGTAAAAATGGCTAAATAAACAAATAAAAAATTATATTTTTTATTTGAAAATATGTGAACTTATAAAAGTGAAGGTGTAGGAAAACTGATGAAAAAGTTGTTTTTTTCGCCATGCAGGTTTTAGACCAGCACTCATAGGGTTTCTAGGCCAAAATTAATGGTAAGAGCTCATTCAGATTCAATGATGGATTTGAAAGTTATGACCTAGGCAGATGACTGAAGTAATTTGACAATTTTAGTACAATTTTTCTTAAGGCGCTTAAAATTTTAAAGGGGACATTTTGAGCGATAACAATATCCATAGGCAAAGACATTCCTACCTTGATATGATTCAGCTTATATCTAAGAAGAGCTCGCTCGATTCTCTACATAGCGGGAACTACCTAGTACCAGGTTTGTTTGTTGGTCTAGTTTGTTCAAACGGCATTCCCCTCTAGGATTATATTGATCTTCGTTGTAGGATAGAAGTAAGCAACATTTTTGTTCACCCATTTTTTTGCGAATGACTAGCTCCCTGAGACACTGGTAATAACTTCATTCCTAACCATCACAGAGACCTTAATACGAGTGTGAGTGAGTGCCTTAAGGATTCTTGGATCAATATTGTAGATTTTAACCCTACCAATCTTCATTCTTTAGATCAATTGCATCACTTCTTGTATGGAGGGAAGGTTGTCGCCAAACGACTTGTTAGTGTCCTATAAATAGGTTGTTAGGGTTTGAATAAAATTATAGGATAAATTCATGTCTAGGGTCAAATAAGAACATTGAAGGATGGTTTCATAAATCATAAGTCATAGGTTTGTCTGTCATGGGTCGGGTTTTCTTTTTTAACCATGTAACTTATGGTTTTTTCACCAAGAGGTCGGTTTTTGTGTCACTAAAAGGTCATGATGTCGTTTCAATACAGCCGAAGTCAGTCTTTTCAAAATTCTAACGGTTTCATGAATTTGAATCTATCAAGGACATGTGGCATCATCAAGAAAATCATCGCACAACACAAGTTGTTGTACAACATCCCAATGAGGCGTATGCAAGTATGATGAGGTATGATGTCATAATTCACATTTTAATTGAAGTTATCTTTCAAATTTATCCTCCCCACAGGTAAAGAAAGCATCAATAAATTGTTTCTCTTCAACTGGAATTTCAAAACCTCTCGGCCAAATTTGTTGCGCACAAGTCCCTATTCTGTTCATTGTTGTGGAAAGGGTGTGGAGGACGTTGTTGTTCATTGATGCACATAAGACACCATTTTCATCTACTACTCAGAGTACTCTAATCTCATTTTATGTGCACAAGTCCCTATTTTTTTCATTGTTGTGCACTGTACGTAGGTTACTTTTTGAATTTGTTGCACAGAGGTTACCATTTTCGTTTGATGTGCCAAGGATTGACACACCAACATCATGACAACTCTAGAACATAGAAGAAAGAATTATAAAGATGGTGATTTCATTAGATTTTGGCTATAGGGTTTAAATTTGGTAAACGCAGACTCCAGAGGTAGAGGAGATTCCTAAGCCTAGTGTACCTTTAACAAGGACCTCAACTAGGAAATTGCAACATCAAAAGTAAATCCCAGCATAGAATCAACCAACAGAAAATAAATATGATGAAGGAAAACACACTTTCAAGAGGCTAAATAAACATATCAGAGAAGCACAAAATGTGATTTTTCAACTCAGGGAGGAAGATAAGAAATTCTAAAATAAAGTTTGCTAAACACCTAAGAGACTATGAACCCGCAATAGACAAAGCTACATCAATGGTGAGAAGGACCCTACCTTTACACAAATAGTTCAAGAGTTTTTATCAACAGAACCTCATTGCAAGGAAGGATAACAAGGCCCTCAAGCAAAGTTTGCAGCAAGTGGAGATTGGAAAGAAGAGAAATCTTGACTTGCTAGCTAAAGCAGTAAAGAAATGAACCCCTGAGACTTTTTTGACACATTTTTGTCATTTTCCCATTTTGAATCCTTTTTTGCAAAGGGTAACATACATAAGCATATTATATTATCAAAGAGGCACTATTAGCCACAGATTTGATCAAACCACTTGTTGTTGCACAACTCTGTTGCATTTTCTTGTAGGTGGTGATTGCACAATGCACTTGCTACGCGACGGTGATAGAATGACATTAACACCTCCAACTCAGCTTGAATGGTTCAACAAGTGTGTCAACCCATCTCCAACGAACATCACTAGTGGAAATCATAAATTTTGGGTTTCATTTATTGTCATATCAAAGTCGTTGTAATGAGTCCAAGTCGACTCCTTCCTTTTAGCAGTTCATTAAAGATCTCATGTTGATTATGTGCAACTATTAACACTATTGTAGGATCATAGTTAGATCCAAATTTGATACTATAGAAATATGTTTTTGTATATATTCAGGAAGCCATGCAAACTAAAGGGTTGGCAAGTGTGTATAGTTATATTATTGAAGATATTGTAATTTTTCCTTGTTGTTAATGAAACATTGTTGGATCAGAAGCCCTTGAGTTTTGACCATAGAGATACATGTGATTGTGATATTTTATGCATGTGATTCCTCAGTCTTCACTTTCATGTTTTATACTTGATATTGCATGGTTTCTTCTCTATGTAGATATGAAATATATGTATCAGAATTCATCTTTATAAGATGCTCTGTTGCATGTAGTTCAAGTTGTATTTCTGTTATAATTTCTTTTAGATTCATCCTTATTATATGACTTGGAGGATTATTATTTTCCCTATAACCCATTGTCTATAATATATCTATTTGGCTTAGAATATAACTTTATATCTTGCCTCTATTCAGTGTTTTCTTAAATATACTAGGTATCCAACAAGTTTTATTGAATTTTGATTTTAGTGACTCCATAGCCCATTGCACTTTCTGTTCATATTTCCACCAACCCTATAAATTCATTTATCTTAGAGATATAGCCTTTGATTTAAACCAAACAAATCCTTTTAGTGATTGATTTAATGAGACAGATCCCTCTTTGGTTGGAAGGGATAACTTCCATCTCCAAGTTGGTTTGAGGTTACTCATGTACCTATTTCTTCCTCAGCTAAGGAAATTACGGAGAGATAACAATTTGGTGTCGTTGTCGGGGAGCGACGGTGAAATCTTCCCTAGGAAAAAAACAATAAAT
The DNA here is from genome assembly GCA_009831015.1 of Picea engelmannii. Classification (NCBI taxonomy): domain Eukaryota; kingdom Viridiplantae; phylum Streptophyta; class Pinopsida; order Pinales; family Pinaceae; genus Picea; species Picea engelmannii. Next base: position 951,873 of record ML779639.1, on the reverse strand, counting down.
TTATAAAATTGGTTCCTGAGAGTGATAGTGAACTGGATATAGCTTTGGTTGAAATTTAACAATGGTGACTCCAAATTTGAGCATCAGTTGTTGAAGATAAATTTTGTTACACAATCCTGGCTACCCAAATAAAATACACAAGGAATCATCCAGATCCAGATCCACCATAAGCCATTGACAACCCAGAAGGAATTTTGCACAAAATTAACAAAAAAGCAACTCAATTCTAGGTATTTTTCTAGAAAAAAATTTGTCATTGCCTAAAAGTGGAGTAAAAAGCATTGATGACCTTGAATTTGACATTAAATTTGAGTAGTCCTTGTTTATATCTAAGTCAGAATCTGATTTGACAGAAATTCTGTTTGTTGAAAAGAAATTTCAAACCTTTATTCATGTTGTTCCTATCCAAGTTGTAGTAATTCCCATTCATATCATACAGTCAGGGCAAACTCCTCCTAGAGTTATGGCAGTAATATTTTCCCGATTATCCCTCCCCATTGCACTTCATGATCTACCACAGAATTATGCACAAAGAATAAAACAGTTTGATGCAGAAGGGGATGCGACTCCAAAACAACATGTAGATAGATTCATTGATTTCATATATCTTGAAGAAGTAGATGATGAATATGTTAAGATGAGATTATTTGCACAATTTTTTGCAGGAGCAGTTAGGAAATGGTTTAAATCTCTCCCAGCGAATAGCATTCCTAACTTTGAAAATTTTGAAACTCTTTTTCTTGGGGTACGGGGGAGTAAGAAAAACCCTTTGCAATTATTGACACAATACAACCATTTAAAAAGAATCCCTGCTGGGACCATATAAGAGTTTTCCAGTATATTCATGAAGGTCTATAAATCCATTACTGATCAAGAAAATCCTCCCCCAAGAACTACTCAACTCCATTATGTTCATGCATTCGAAAGTGAATTTTCCTTGTTACTAAGAGAAAGAAGGTCCAATTCTCTGACCGATATAAAGAATGATATAATCAAAGTGGAAGTGAATTTAGTTGCATCAGGGAAGATCAAGCTACAAATATAAGTTGATAGAAATAAAGCTAAAGAAGAAACACTACCTTCCACTTCTCAAGGTTCAGATGAAAATTGTTATTTAATGGTAAAGACTATGGAGAAATTGGTAGAAAAAATGTCATTGGATGATAGACCTCATGACCTTCAAGCCAGAAATCAAAATTTCATGAGACCTCCAATTCCAAATAAGACAGAGAGAACAAAGGATTCTAGTTGATCAACCAGTTAGACCTCCTTTCCAAAATAATTATGTTGCAGATTTCTTTGAGGAACCTCCTAAAGATATTCATTGTTTTGTCCTAGAAGGGTCACAAGTTTACTTAACCAAAAAAGAACACGATATGTTTATGCAAGATGAGGAATTAAAGGAGAAAGAGTATTACAAGAAAGGATATTAGAATGCCATCATGGAATTCCAAAAACAATATAACCTCAGAAATAAGAAAGTTGCACCTAGTACTCCAAAGGATCCTAGAGCTGACTTGCCCTCTTCCAGTCATCAAGAAAAGGTTTTTCCAAATAAGGATACAAGAAAACAGAAAGAAGATCCTCCAAAATAGAAAGAATATCCTCCTAGAGATGTTCCAGAGGTAAGAAGAGAAACAATTCTAAAGGAAGTAGAAAAATCTCAACCCTCCTTTAATTTTGAAAACAAAATGGCAAAGATTAAGATTTTGGTACCTTTTAATGAGCTGATCAAAAATATGGAATACAAAGGTCAGAATGTAAATATGTGTAAAATGGAACAGACATCAGAAACCCCTATGTTGATTAAGGTTGGTTGTCATTGATGTCAACCCTTGAAGAAAACCTCGTAGCACAAAGGTTTAGGTAATGGACCCAATATTGTTTGATGTAAATATGACTCATTATTGTTTTTTCATGGTTTATAAGAAGTAAATATGGATGAACTCCAATGTGGTCCCATTATGGTGAAAGCCCTCACGGGAAGACGCTTTGCGAAGTAAGAGAACCCATGTTTAATTATGGAATAATGAGATGAAAGACAATGAATTTGTCAGGGAAACTATCCTAGATGGATAGTGCTTGTCATTCCATTTCTGGTGGTATGTAGAACGTCACATAAATCCTCGTAGTTAGAGAGTTATGACTATGTGAAGTTGGAGAACCCAGGTTTGGGTAATGGACCCAAGTTTGTTTGATGGATAATAGTATGATTTTTTCTATATTTGAAGGTAATACTATTATAGATAGATAGTACATGTCATTCCATTTCTGGTGGTATGTGGAATGTCACATAACTCCTCACGGTTTGAGAGTTATGGCCTTACGAAGTTGGAGGACCCTCATATGTCATCTAGAAGCCCCAAAATGTCAAAGTAGTCAAAGTGGTTTAAGAGA
>ML779639.1:927660-945746 GCA_009831015.1 Picea engelmannii | reverse complement strand
ATGAAAAAAAATTATACCCAATGAAAGTAGATTCAATTTTAAAAATGTTGGTATCAATTCTCAAACTAAATTCTGAGTATTTGTAGGAGTCTGCTACCTCCAAAGATGAAGTAAGATGGAGAGAATTTGCACTTTCCTGCAAATAGTCCCATTTTCAAGTTTTCGGCCGAAATATTCTTTCGGCCGAAACCTAATTTTTAACGGAATCCATTAAAAATAAATGTTTCGGCCGAAATATTCTTACCACGAGAAAATAATTCATTCAAAAAACATTGTACACGAATTTTGACGACACCGTTAAATTTGACGTGAAAATTTTCAGCCGAAAAATATTTCGGCCGAAAGTAACATTTGTTCGGCCGAAAAATTGCCGCTAGAAATTTTGGAGACCCGATTGTCACGAAAGTGTTACCCAGCTTCATTATTTTACCCTATATCGCCAAGAAAATGTACATCTGGCCAAGAATTTGTAGATCTACCCCACATAAATCCGCCATCCAACGATTTTTCCACAAAAAAATATGCCATATCATGAGATAGTTAGTGTGAAAAGATGCAGATGAAGAATTTCCTAGCTACCTTTGATGCGTGAAAGAGGAGAGTCTATAGTTGCCTTCTACGATCTGGGAGAGAGTAATGAGAGCAACAAAAGAGGAGAAATTGTCATTGGAGTTGTGGATCAATTTCTGAGAAAATGAAGACGAATTCGACGATTTTGTGATCTGGGTTTTGTGCAGAATGAGGTCTATTGTGCGATGCATGAGATTTTTCTTGAGAAAAGTCTTGGTTTAAGAAATTTGCAAGATTCTCTTAACCACATTTTACAGGTTGCGTGAACAACATTTTATGATATCAATAATAGTTTGTATGGAACATAAAGATTTGTTCGTAATCAACATCATCATCTTCAAGAATTTCCTGACTGTAAAGGAATATGGAAAGGTTTCTTTTGATGAATGAGGCATGGTGGAATTTATATATTCTTGTAACATGAGGTTTCGTTTCTAGTGTCGTTCCAAGTGTTGTTTCAGGGACCATTCCAGGAATTTATAAAGGAAAATATTTATTAAATATTTTCACAGAAATCTGCACCAATGATCCACTTCTCCTACCTGTGACATACTATCTATTGGATAAACTAGTACCGCAATATCAACTCCTACAATCACTAACCACACATCCAGTCAGCTATCTTTCTCATGCTCTGATCCACACAATTGTCCAAGGAGATCTAGCATGGTCCGTCTAGATCTGTGTATGTATTGTCTGCTGCATACAGATCATGCTTGGACCAAGTCAAATTTGGAAGATTAGCAGCTGACGTTGATTGTTGTGTCGATTGAGAATAGATCTATTCATGCATGTATGTGTTATTTGTGATCATTCCCAAAATCTGAACCGATCTAATATTTACTGTTGTTATTGCAAATGCTAATCTAAGAATATCTAAGGTGAACACAGATGTGAAGCAAATAATCATCTCAACAAGAATATCCTGATTATTTGGATATCCACACAATTTGCTTTTCAACTGATATTAAATCATCAAAATCATCGCAAAAATCTTTGTTCATATCGAGGTTTGTATTAAGGACTGGATGAAGGACCGGATTGAGGAATGGAAATTGTTTTAACATAAATATATGGAGGTGAGAAAATGTATGATTTTTTGCTCATTAGTAAATGAGAATGAGCATGAGTGAGAGATGGTCTTTATTTCTTTATGATTAGGAAAATTTGTAAGTGAGTGACGAACTGAGGTTGTAAGAAACTCATTTTTTGTGAAGACATTTATTGTTTTCTTAAGTCTTTGAGAGCAAAAGAGAAATGTTATGAATTGAAAACCTTGTTAAAGAATGGTGAACAAGAAAGTAGATTGTAGCCATCTGATTGTATGAGAGATACTTATAATAAAATTGAATTATTTTGCTCTGTATCCTAGATCCACCTGAAATTGAATAAGCGGATCTTAAGTACACCTTGCGTAGTGCGTTTGTGGTGAAATTTTCATGGAGGCTTATATTTTTTAATGTTTAGTTTTGACATAAACACATTTGTAATGTATCATTTAATGCATCATACATTGAGTACAAGGAAATCAAAGTTAGGCACACAAATTAATGACAATCAAGCACATATCACCAAGCATATGTGAAGAACATTCTCAAGCATTCAAGTCATCAACCACATCAGTAATGGACAAATCAAATATTTCACGATCAACACATCATGGAGCATTTGAAGTTAAATTGTAACCTGCAAACAATGTTTGTTGTAAGATTACTCAATCAAGTTGATTTGTACTTGAAATAATGTATTTGTAAGTTTACTTGTCATTTTGAAATCAAGTTGAGTTGAATTGTAATTTTCAGGTGCATTCTCGATTCAGCCCGACACCCAAGAGTCTATTGTAATTTTGAGTCGAAATTGAAAATTTTGAGTATTTTAACTCAAATCATTGTAAACATCAAGTTTTTGGGTGTGTTTTCGATAGTATCAGACACCCTCAACTTCTTGGAAGAAAGCAATAAGAGTTCAAGCGAGTGAGTACAAGCGAGCGATTCAACTGAGCAAGTTGCAGGAAAGCCTTCTTCTATCGAGTCAAATTGTAATCAGGATCTACCTGCATAAGGAGACCTCTTTTAGTGTTTTGAAATGGCTCGAAATATAGAATTATTAGATTTATTGAACACTCTAATAAAGACCATTGAATACAACACATTGATATTGAACAAAGGAACTCTTCAACCAATGCTAACGTGTTTGCAAGTGACGCAATCTAAAGTTAGACTTATTTAATCTCTATCACAGCTATTGAATGATGATTTGACTAATCTCAAAAGTCAACAACCAATGAAGTGTTCTAAACTAGTTTTTGTTCAACGCAACCCTTTCTATGATGATGATGTTTTTTATCAACAATCAGTGAAGGAGCACCTCAACAAGACAATTGCAGATACAAACAAAGACGAAGCTATTTTTTATTTTTGAACCTACATTTCAAGAGTTTTCTTTTGAGTTTAGTGAAGAAAACCTTTCAATGTTGCAACAACATGCAATAAATCCACTTCCACGGATTTAAAAGAAAATAGGTTCAGAATACTCTTTCCAAGCCCATCATCAGACCTTGGGAAGAAATAATTTACAACAGAATAGAATAGGACTTGGATATGACAAGGAAGTTACCTTTCATATTCTCGATTATTCCAGACCAATCAAGTTCCATAGTGATGGATGCCTTGAAGAAGTCTCAGCTTCACCTGTTCCAACTCAGCATTAGAATGTGAAGTGCCAACATTGTAATTGAGTTGGTCACAAGGAGAACCAATGTTTTGATCTCCATCCTTGTCAACATTGTGGCAAGCATAACCATTCTTCATATAGATGTTCAATGCTGAAGAAACCTAAAATATTGAAGATTCACTATGAGTGGATTGATCCTTGGAAGTGGTCATCAACAACTAAGCGATTATATAAGTCTTACTGAAGAATTCAATCTCTAGTAAAGACCAATCTTGTAGCACATAACATTTTTGTATCTCAAATAAGTGGTCCCCTTATGGCGTATCTTTTGAGCATGGCCCTCACGTGATGAGATAACATGTGGTTTTTTTTCATGCCCACTTTGTTTTGTACTCAAATGGAACAAGTATGGTACTCTCTTGAGCATAGAAGGAGGGAGTAAAATGATGAAACTCGCATGTACCATAAGGGGGGGATTTCAAAATTTCAGTGACGATGGTTCATGAAACCACTTGTGGTCTCTACTTTCAACTGACAAAGGGGAGAATCGATGATGGAATTGAAGATGGTTGTCAGACAGAAATTTTCGACAACAACAAACAAGTATGCCAGATGGGCATGCAACTTTCCAAATGGGAAACTATGATCTGTGGATGACAGAATTTAGCAGAATTATGGTTCAATAAGTTTAAATTGAATCATACATAATTTTGATGTTAATTTTGATTTTGAAAGAAATGATCGGGATGGTTGGTTCACATAGATGGTCATTCGACCTAGAAGAGGAAAAGAGGGTCCTTTTGCATTGCGCATTTGATTGAGTTGTCTAGCATTTTTCAGGGATGTGTCAGACTAGAAGCTTATTCACTTCTCTTGGTTCTCTCTCATCAGATTGGAGTTTACATTAAGTGAAAAAATTGCATGCATCCTGGCTCACATGATTACATAGTGAGATTTTCTAGAGATGGAAGACTTTGGTAGGATTATGGTTCAATGACTTGCAATTGAATCATACACATTATACATTGGGATGTTTTTGGACACCTAAAAGTGTCAAAATTGGTTAGTGGTCATCCAAAAAACATTAGATACATGGTATTAATTGGTCATTGGTTATCCCAACCACAAATTTAGATAGCACTTTCAGTGATACCCTGATAGTAGAGTGGTGATGCTACATGTTCACCAATTAGCATAAGACATCAAATTCTTCTAGCTAAAATACATGGAAAAATGATCGAATTGTCAAGCAATCATGGAATGTTCAGATATTACAATTGTTCACTTCCATATCTTAGCTCTCTTCTAGTTCATTTCAGATGAACCATTCAGCATCCATATTGGTGGTTTTTTAGGCAGTTATTCATTGAGGCTTAGCACATGAGTTTTAGTATGAAGACTTGGAATTGATACCAATTTATTCTTTATTCTTGGTATTATTGATTGTACTTGTGATTGAGGGTTGGATTGTTAGCTTATGGATTACCTTAAGCAATCACTAAGTTTAAATTGTCACATATATTTGTATTATTCATTTAGGATATTAGTAATATATCCTCAAGGGATGATTAATTATTTAGTTAAGATTTCCTAGCCTAGTCATCATGCATGATTTTAGGATCTAGAGCAATTCTCTCTATGAGGTGGAATCACCCATTGTACTATAAATATGTAACATTGGAGTGAATACATTGAGTGTTGTCTACTGAGCATTTTCCTCCATGTTGTTGTTCTTGTTTATGTTTTATCAATTCGTATTATAGTTTCTTTAGTTTATTAGAAGTTTTCTCTGAATATAACATTTCAATGGTACCACGGGAACACAATTGGATTGTAGATGCTCTTGCCACATCAGAAAGAATTTTTAAAATTCCAATTTATCCCAACAAGAAATATGAAATTGAAGTAAAACACAAGCCATCTATTCCATATAATGTCAAACACTAGAAGGTATTTGAAGATGATAAGAAGATTATTAGATTTCTGCAGTCGAAGGAAGAGTATGAAAATGTCCAAATTGACGAAGAAATTTTTTATGATGAAGATGAAAATGAAAATCCTGTATCAATATCAAATGGGTATGTAAATCAAATAGTAGGAAGGGAGATTATCCAACTAAAGAACAATACAATTTCAAAGGGTCATGTACCTCTGGAAAATTGTTTGATGAAAATGATGTGGCTAAAAATACCAGGGTAATTCTGAATGAAAGTGAGGTTGATGAATTTAATATAGGGACCTATAAAGAACCTAAAATTGTCATTTTGTTAAAGTCCCTATCCTCTGAAAACAAAAACAAATATCTTGAATTAATGAGACAATTTTCTAACGTGTTTGCTTGGAGTTATGAATACCTAAAGGTTTATGATAAAGGCATCATTCAACATACGATACCAATTAAATAAGATTAGAAACCTTTCAAACAAAAAATAAGAAGAATAAATCCTCTCTTGTTGTCACTCATCAAGAACAAAATAAGGAAGTTATTTGATGCCAAGATAATTGTTTCTTTGAGATTCTCCAAATGGCTAGCTAACCTTGTACCTATCAAAAATAAAAATGGATAAATAAAGCTTTGTATAGATTTTATAAATTTGAATAGAGTTTCTCTTAAAGACAATTATCCTTTTCCCAAAATGAATCACATCCTACAAAAGATTGTGGGATCCTAGAGAATGTCAATGTTGGATGGGTTTGTTGGATACAACCAGGTTATGGTGCACCTGGATGACAAGGAGAAGACAACATTTACAACCCCATGGGGCACTTTCATGTATGCTAAAATTTCTTTCGGACTCATGAATGTAGAGCCAACATTCCATAGGGATATGGACATAGCATTTGTTGAGGAGAAAGATAAATTCATTGTGATTTACTTAGATAATATAACTATGTATTCAGGTTTTGATAGTGAACATTTGCAAAATTTGGAACAAGTGTTTAAAAAATGCAGAAACTTTGGGATCTCTCTCAACCCAAAAAAGCCATTTTTTTGTGCAAGAAGGTAAACTCCTGGGACACATTATTTCAAGACATGGGATTAAAATTGACCCTAACAGAGTGGTTGCAATACAGAAAATCAACATTCCAGGGACAAAAAAATAGGTACAATCCTTTTTAGGGAGGGTAAATGTTTTAAGAATATTTATCCCTAACCTTGCTGAAATAATAAAACATATCACAAATATGTTGAGGAAAGGAAATGAAATAAAATGGAAAAAAAATCAAAAAAAATCTGTTGAAGAAGTGAAGGAAGCTCTAACCAAAGCTCATGTGTTGATCAACCCAGATTTTGCAAAGGATTTTATTGTTTTTCCTTTTTCCTCAGAGCACACTATAGAAGGAGTATTAATGTAGAAAAATGATCAGAACCAGGAGTAGCCTATTGCCTTTTTTAGTAGGTCTTTAAGAGATTCAACTTCCAAATACAATATTATGGAGAAAAAGGCCTACGCCTTAGCTAAGGATTTGAAAGAATTTAGGATGTATGTCTTACACTATCATGTCCTTTCATATGTTCCAAATAGTGTTGTGAAAGATGTCTTGACTCAACCTAATCCTAAGGGAAAAAGAGGTAAGCGGATTTCAGCTTTATTGGAATATGATGTGGAAATTAAGCCTATGAAATTAATCAAAGGACAAGTTCTTGCTCAAATGATGACTCAATCAAATTTTGAGTTATTGGGAGTAAATTTTATTGATGATCTCTCACAAGATACAAAAGAAGAATCCCCTCCTCATATAAACCAAAAACAATTGGATTCATCTTGGTACAGTGACATCATTTATGTTTTACAAAACTTGTAGGCCCCTCCTGAATTGCCAAAAACTAAAGCCATATTTTTTAAGAAAAGGGAAATAAATTTTTGCATTCTTAATAATTCTCTCTATTGGAAAGAACTAGGTGGAGTATTATTGAAATGACTTATGGAAGTTGAAGCTCAACAAACTATTAAAGTGTTCCAGGAAGGTGATTATGGAGGCCATTATTATTGGAAGACAATAGTTAATAAAATTTTGTGATCATTTTTCTATTGGCCTACCATATTTGTTAATGTATATAAAAAAGTTTCCACTTTCCATGAATGTTAGAATTTTGAAGGGAAAAGAAAACTTCTACCTTTTCCTCTAAAACTGGTTTTTGTAAAAGCCCCTTTTCAACAATGTGGTTTGGATTTCATAGGATAAGTACATCCTTCATCGTCATCTCAACAAAGATGGATTTTGAAAGCCACAGATTATTTCACAAAATGGATAGAAGTTGTACCTACCCGTCAGGCCACTAATTCAATCATCGCACAATTTTTGGAAAGAAATATACTTTCAAGGTTTAGTTGTCCAAGAAGGATTATTACGAATAATGTTGTTTCTTTCAAGTATAAGAAACTAGTTGAATTTTGCACAAATTATGGTATCACGCTCAGTCACTCAACAACCTATTACCCACAAGGTAATGGTTTGGTCGAATCATCTAATAAAAGTTTGATCAAGATCATCAAAATGTTACTGCAAGAAAACAAGAAATCTTGGAACAAGAAGCTGATTTTTGCACTTTGGGTAGACAGAGTGAGTACAAAGAAGTCTATCAATACATCTCCATTTCATCTTATTTATGGTACATAGGTAGATTTTCCTACTTCTATTGGACTTCAAGTCATGAAGTTGTTGCAAGGAGTAGATGTTGAACCAAGCCATGTTCAGAGAATAATAAGTTAGTTATTTCATGTTCATGTTCATAAAATGAGAGAAGAGGTTTTTAAGAAAGTTCAACTATATCAAGACAAAATGAAGAAATGTTTTTCCAGGAGAACTAAGGCTCATGACTTTGAGATCAATGATTTGGTTTTAAAATGGGATGCAAGGATTGAAGACAAGGGTAAACATTCTAAATTTGAAAATCTTTGGAAGGGGACATACAAGGTTGCAACATATCATGGTAATAATGCATTCCTATTACAGGAGCTCAATGGAAAATACATCAATGGAGTACGTGTTAATGGCAGGTTTCTCAAGCACTATTTTACAAAAATCATTTCATTTTTTTTCACTTCATTGTAAGTATCCATTTTCTTTAGTATTTTTTAATTTTGGGTGCTACTCAACAGATTCGAAACCCGAAGAGAAGTCCCTAAGTTCATATGTGTAATTCCAAGTGTCTTTGTACACAAAATATCAAGTCAATTTGAATCATTTTAGTAGCAAATAAAGAGCCCAATGGATAAGACTACTAGTCTATATATTCTTTGGCGCCTCACAGGTAGAATGCCATCCCCATTGGATCATGTGTTAGATTCTTATAAATAGTTTTTTAGGGTTTGAATAAAATTATAGGATAAATTCATGTCTTGGGTCAAATAAGAACATTGAAGGATTGTTTCCTAAATAATAAGTCATAGGTTTGTCTTTCATGGGTCAAGTTTTTTTTTTTAACAATGTAACTTATGGTTTTTCTCCAAGAGGTGGGTTGTCATGTCACTAAAGGGTCATGATGTCATTTCAATATAGTCAGAGTCAGTCTTGTCAAAATTCTAACAGTTTCATGAGTTCGAATCTATCAAAGACATGTGGGATCATCAAGAAAATCATAGTGCAATGCAAGTTGTTATACAATGTCCCAATGTTGCGTATGGAAGTACGATGATGTATGATGGAATAATTCACATTTTAATTGAACTCATCTTTCAAATTTATCCTCCCCACAAGTAAAGAAAGCATAAAGACATTGTTTCTCTTCATCCGTAATTTCAAAACCTCCTAGCCAAATTTGTTGCACACAAATCCCTGTTATGTTCTTTGTTACGGAAAGGGCACAAAGGATGTTGTTGTTCATTTCTTCACAGAAGAAACCATTTTCATTTACTGCGCAGAGTACTCTACTCACATTTGTTGTGCACAAGTCCATGTTATGTTCATTGTTGTGCACTGTGCGTAGGTTACTATTTTCATTTGTTGCACAGGGGTTACCATTTTCATTTTCTATGTCGAGGGTTGACACACACCAAAATCATGACAACTCCATAAAATAGAAGAAATCATTATAAAGGTGGTGATTTCTTCAGGTTTGAGCTACAAAGTTTAAATTTGGTAAACGCAGACTCCGGAGGTAGAGGAGATTCTTAAGCCTAGTGTACTTTTAACAAGGCCCTCAACTAGGAAGTTGCAGCATCAAAAGGAAATCCTAGAACATAATCGTCGAGAAAAAAACAAATATGATGAAGGAAAACACACTTCCAAGAGGCTAAATAAACAACTCAAAGAAGCACCAAATGTGATTTTTCAACTCAGGGAGGAAGATAAGAAATCCAAAATGAATTTTGCTAAACACCTAAGAGACCATGAACTCACAATAGAAAAAGATACATCAATGGTGAAAAGGACCATGCATTTACACAAATGGTTGAAGATTTTTTATCAACATAACCTCATTTTGAGGAAGGAGAAAAAGGCCCTCAAGCAAATTTTGCAGCAGGAGGAGATTGGAAACAAGGGAAAGCTTGACTAGCTAGCTAAAGCAGTAGAGAAATGAACCACTGAGACGTTTTTGACACATTTCTTTCTTTTTTCCATTTTGAACCATTTTTTGCAAAGGGTTACATATGGAGGAATATTATATTATCAAAGAGGAACTATTACCCACAGGTTTGATCATACCACTTGTTGTTGCGCAACTTTGCTACATTTTCTTGTAGGTGGTGGTTGCACAACAGACTTGCTACGTGACAGTGATAAAATGACCATAACACCTCCAACCCAACCTGAATGGTTCGAAAAGTGTTCCAACCCATCTCCAACAAAAATCAGTAGTGTAAATCGCAAATTTTGGGTTTCATTTATTTTCATATCAAATTCATTGTAATGAGTCCAAGTCGACTCCTTCCTTTTAGTAGTTAGTTAAAGATATCATGTTGATTATGTGCAACTGTTAGCATTGTTGTAGGATCATAGTTATATCCAAATTTGATACTATATACATATGTTTTTGTATATATCCAAGCCACCACGAAAACTAAAGGTTTGGCAACTATGTATAGGAATATTATTGAAGATATTGTAATTTTTCCTTGTTGTTAATGAAACAATGTTGGATCAGAAGTCCTTGAGTTTTGGCCACAAAGATACATGTGATTGTGATATTTTATCCATGTGATTCTGCGGTCTTCACTTTCATGTTTTATACTTTATATTGTATGATTTATTCTCTATGAAGATATGAAATATATGTATCAGAATTCATCTTTATCAGATGCTTTGTTGCATGTAGTTTGAGTTGTATTTTTGCTATAATTTCTTTGAGATTCATCCTTGTTAGATGCATTGGAGGATTATTGTTTTCCCTGTAACCTGTTGTATATAACATATATATTTGGCTTCGAATATTACTTTATGTCTTTCCTATGTTCAGTATTTTCTTAAATATACCAGGTATCCAACAAGTTTTATTGACTTTTTATTTTAGTGACTCCATAGCCCAATGTACTTTCTGTTCATATTCCACCAACCCTATAAATTCATTTATATTAGAGATATAGCCTTCGAGTTAAACCAAACCAATCCTTTCAGTGATTGATTTGAAGAGAGAGAGCCCTCCCTGGTTGGAAGGGATAGCTTCGAGCTCCAAGTTGCTTTGAGGTTACTCATGTACCTATTTTCTCCTTAGACAAGGAAATTATAGAGAGATAACATGGCCCATAAACGATACCAATGGTGTGTTTCTTTGTATATGTGCATCTTCTATTATTTTGTTCGTGTATTAACCTTGGTTTCTCTTTATTTTATATTGTTTTCCATGTTTGATTCTTGACAAATTTAGAATCCAAAGAATGTGCATACATATACGAACACTACTTGTGCCTAAATTCATCTCATGGTTTCTTGAGTTTCTTGGAGGTCAAATACATGTCGATTCTTCTTGCAAGACTAATAAAATATAATAGAAAAAATTATATGAATTATATATGGGAATTAATCCAAGTGATAGAAAAAGATTGAGAGCTTTTGTGTTTTAATGTATTTGTGGATTCCATTGTTAACAAAATATAATAGAAAATAAATTATATGAATTAGAAAAAAGTTATATGAATTATATATGGTAAATAATCTGAGTTATATAAAAAGATTGAGATCTTTTGGGTTGTAACATATTTTTGAATTCCATTGTTAACAATATGAGTTACACAAAAAGATTGAGAGCTTATGGGATGTAACATATTTGTCGATTCCATTGTTAATGGTAAAAAAACACAATAATGGAAATTGATATATGTCATGTAAAAAAACTCTACAGAGAAAATATATTTATAGAAATATATTTGAATGTCTTGGGTAGATGGACAGATCACCATTCTCTTGTTGTACACAGTAACAACAACACAATTCTACAATGTTGCAGATTAATCATTCAATTAATCATTGAATACATTGAGGTAATAGCCACATTGGACACATGAATTACATGCATTTAGTAGCATAACAATGGACACATGAATAACATGCATTTAATAGCATAATGGTAGAGCAAGCTTAATATTATATATAAAAAATAATATGTTTTTACAAAACCATATATCAAACATTGTTTTTGCAACTTGTCACAAATTATGTAATTTAATCTTATTATAATAATAATAATAATCTATTTTTAAGGTAACGGCCAAGCCATCACACCAAATTGGTGTATGAGACCCCCTTGTTTGTGGGACAAGGGACCCCCCTCCGCCCAGCGATTTCACTGGTAAAGTCTACGAAGGTATACATACCCTACCCCCCTCTGGATTTGAACCTGTGACCTCTTAAGAGGAAACACATGTTCTTAACCATTATGACATTAAATCAGTCGCCCCTTCCAATGATTGCACATTTATTTATAATTTATGTCATCTTGTAAATCTACGTACTAGTGTCCTATGAATAGTCACAAATTTACCTTGTTTGTGTACTATTGTTTTGTGGACCATTACAATTGTTTATAACATCTCAGTTTGGCACTTTCCATAAAACTTAACTTATGAGGTCGCATCTATATTTACAAACTATTTTAGGAACTTAACTTATGCGGTAGCATATATATATCCAAACTATTTTGGCAGTTATAGATGCAATCACATTTCCTTCTTTAGTATACCAAACACTTCGGTCCAATACAAATGAAATAACAAACTATTAATGATGCACTTAATAATCAACTGATCTAATAACTTTTAAAAGTACTATCGGTCCATTATACAACCTAAATATTAGTGCACCCATGTTAAATAAATCTACCTTCGACGCAGTACCATGTTCTTATTTATTTATTCTTAGTCCTCTAAATTTTGAAAATACTATTCGACAGCAATACATGTATGTGTATTAATAATATTACATATATTTTAAGTTATTTAAGGCACTAATAGGACAGAGAAATAAGTTCTACTAGTCATCCATGGTAGCATTGAAATAGGTATTATTACTACACAACAATGCATCACATTCTTATGAAACGAAAATTTGGGACAATGCACTACCCTAGTATGATAGTGCAATATTTTGCATGGAGAACCACTCCTTGCACTTATTAACATTCATTAGTGAAACAAATATTTAATTGCATGAATAATAAAATTTTATAAAAATAGTAATAATAATTGAAAAAATAATTTTAAAATTTATACAATTGAAAATGTAAATTAAGAAGTAAATTAAGAAATAGCAATCAATTTAGTTGTCTCTTATCTTTGCCAAAAATATTGTTGTTATAAATAAAAAATATATATTTTTAAATTTTTTAAATTAACTGAAATTAACTACGGAGTAAAAGAATGAAAAAATATGGATGGACAATTAGTGATCCATAGATGATGGGTCAATCACCTATATGACTTATCAACATGGAGGCTAAATTCATAAATGAAAATTGAAATATATCTACAATTTATAAAGAAGTAGATATTATGCTTCTTCCATATAGATTCAACAGTAAAAAGGTGATATGTGCTTCTAATTTGGTTTCAGAGTTCGCCATGTTTAGTCTATGTTTATAATTCCACCTTCACAATTCAGTTATGCAAAAACAAAACTTGCTTTAAACATATACACGTTCAAACCTAACATTGAACCATTGTTATATCCTATCCATTCAAGATTGTCAATATATACATTGTAATGTCCTCTTCGAATTGATCGTGATGGAGAGATGACTCAATAGCCTATACGACTCTCATAGGCTATAATCAAGAAGGAAAAAGGGAGTCAAGGAGGTGTCACTAGGTTAAAATATGGAAAAAAACTAAAAGTGACATTAAATCAAATAAATAATTATATTTAAACGGAGTTGGAGGAAAAAGATTTGATTTGGTCAAAATGGGGGAAAGATCTAGAAGGTCCAAAGGATGGATAAATAGAGGAGAAACCCTTATCATTGTCATTGTGCTTTGATATCTTACTGAGTTCTTTTGTAGCCAATGTTTTCATTGGGTTTTTGGGGAAAACCCCTCCATTGCAGGTTTACTTTCGGTGGTGCAATATCCACCCTATCTAGACAAGAAATGGATTCATCCAAAGTCCTCTTGGAGTTATTTGTGGTGCTTGATTTTGTTCCGGAGAGAGTTCAGCTAGCACAAAGTAATTGCGATGAGTTTCAGGAGGGATCCATTTATCATATATGTGGACATCATAGGGGTTCACACAACCATAGAAGGAGGCATCCCCACCGATTGACCAAGGGTCATCATGTGATGACCCTTGTAAATTGGGGGTTTGCAACAGATTGGATTTGTAGTGGTGTTCTAAGGAGTTAGAGGACTTCTTTTAGAGAAAATGGCACTATAGAAAAGTAGTGTAGGGCTTCGAGAGCCTTGGGATTCATCGATTGCCATCATTCTAGGCTTCTTGTGTTGTTTTGTAGTAGATTGTGATGTTTCCCAGAATTCATTAGCTTGTGTTCTTAGCTATATTATGTAGTTTTTATTACATCCCATAGTTATTAGTGTACTGATTTTGGGGAATTTCCATCCATAATAAGATTCCATGGTCATCTGCTCTAGATATTGTGTAATGGATGTTTACTATCTGTTTGACAATATTTCTCATTGAGTTAAATATTTTATAAGAGGTTAAATGCACATTAACTTAAGAAGAAACAATAATTTGGGGTAGAAATGTAATATCTCCACTGATCTGTCAGATCTCAACTTGTGTGCATTAAAAAGTTTTATGAATGCTCATAGTCAATTTGCTCARCACATAAAGCAGCATTTAACATAATTAAATGACAACTGTAAACTGAAATGAAAAGCAAACTGGACAGCAATGAGAAAACAACAAATCAAAGACAAGAACAGCAGAAAGGGTCACAAACGCAGAAGTTGTTAACGGAGTTCACCCCCTTCACTGGGCTACATCTCTGGGTCCCTCTCCAATGGGTACCGATCCAATTAATGGTTTCAAAATGGTACAAAGATGTTCCTGGAAGCTCTGAACATCAACTTCGGCAACAGAATAGAATGCTATGTAAAGCCCTCAAGACTCCTCTCTTCTGGCAATTACAATTCAGCYTTCAAAGACAAAGAAAGCTAAATCATGACAGAGTGAAATCGACTTTACATATGARCARCAATCTRGAATACAYADCTATAATCCTCTYTCTGTCCTCTGTCTCTGTATACAGTMTTCAAGACATTTCTCTTACAAGTTACAAACTGGCAAAGAAATAAAACAACCAATTATAACTGAGAAGGGTCGACTTCAACAGAACCGGTATCTGCAACAGGAAATTACAGCCATACTACCTCCACGCACTGCTGAAACAGGTGATATATCCCTCTACCCCCCATGCACTGCTGAAACAGGTGATATACAAAGATGTAGGTTGAACTGTAATCCCGATTTTGATGCCCCATTCTACATGCGCGATTTCATTTAGCAACAGAATGATGCCCTATTCTACAAATGCGGCTGAACATCCTGGAACGTGGCTGTAACAACATTCAGTTGGCCGATGTGCACGGATTCAATTCGTTTTTATCATTACTTATACCAAAAATGAACCCATATCCCGCCATATCACTGTGCAACCGTTATCTTACCACTACAACAGGCTATTTATACTCCAAACATGGCAATGGATCAAATACTATGAGCTGGACATTACTCTGGCAATTGTTATCCAATTCAAATGGAACAATTAATGTTTAACCGCGCACCCATCTTACAAGTGTTAAAAATGGCACCATGCCTTGCAATATTGGTTGGTGGTTTTAGTTGTTCGTACCATATGTCATAGCATAGCGTATGGTTTAGTTTTGAGGTCCTTTTATATCTATTTTGTTTTTAACCATATATCAAGACCTTTGTAGATGTTGTTAAAACTTGGTTCTTACCCAATCATTGCATTGCCACTTCACTGCCATTGTACCATTTTTCTGCTTTGGATCAGTGTAACTTTCATGACGAATGACCCCCTGGATCATCCACCCAACCTAGTTGGGGACATTACAATGGTATCAGAGCTAGTGATTTTCTCAATTTGTGACTACATTGATTCCTTGAAGAAAAGGGTGTGGCGGAGAGACCTCTCGAGAGTCACCAAAAAAAGAAACAGAAGCAAATCACATAGATTCAAATCCAAAAGGAGGCATGGGGGACCATGGTGAAGAAAGAGTCTCATGGCTATTCGAATCCATCGTTAGTGAATAGTGACAATTGACATGAGTCTTGATGCAGTTCTTTACCAACACTCGAGCAAATCAAAAGCATGGAGTCTCCAATGGGAACCAGTTAAAGGGGAGCCATAGAGGAAGTGGATATTATACATAATGAAGTTATATCCATACCCCAACCCATAACAGGAGTCTAAATATACTTAGGCCTTTATTACCACAGTTCCTAACAGAGAAACCTATGGAGGAACTAGAGAAATTGGATCAGGGGTTTGATATTAACACCTCATATAGGGAGTATGAGACTATACATGAAGATATCTGGGAGAATTTTTTCTATAAATATTTATGCAACCTTAATTATAAATATGGTCTGAAGGAGGGGAACAAGGGAACACAAAGCCCATAGAACTTTCATATTATGTGTAAGGTGGAAAGATTGATTATTCCACCCTTTGATGGGTCTACAAAGAGCATGGCCAGGGTATGGTGTAAAGACCTAATTAACTCAATTCTATTAAATCCATAAATTGAAACAGTAAACTTCTCCTTGTACGCAGAAAACTCAGTAATTTCTTTCAATTCAGCATATAAGCATGTTAAATTTAATTAATGAACAACAATTTCATAATAGAATAAGAATTACTTAACAGAATAATACAAATTTACCTCTTCCTGATGCGAACTTCTCCATTGACTTGGTTGTCTAGCCTGCTGCTTTGTTGTTGCCTTCGTCTGATGTTAACTCCCGCTAGTCTTGTTGTCCTTCCTGCTGTTGCCGTGCCCAGCTCGATGCCACTGACAAACTCTACCCAAATCGACTAACCTCCCAGCCAGCTAGGAACAGCCTGTCCAGCTCCCTAGCTCCAGGAAACTGAATGGAATCCTTGCCCCCGTGCCCAAAACCCCTAGCAACCCGGTGCCCCCTACATTGATACTCAAAGATTGTTGAGCTCTACCACAGAACCAGAAAAGCCAAGCCAAGAAACCAGTACTCACGTCCCCCTCCAAATTCTTCCTCCCCAAAAAAATCAAAAGCCTCCTCCAAAAGAATGCCTTCCACCATAAGACTCTCCCCGTCATATTCCCCCTTCATCGACTCTCCCTTTCATTAATTTCCTTATCCATTTATTTATTATCTTATCCCCTTGTATTTATTATCTTATCTTATCCCCTTATTAATATCGTATCCTTATGTTTAATTTCCTATCCCCTCTTGTATACGTAAGTCTTTAACGAATTAAGCTTATTAACCCCTTTAATTCTTTACTTAATTAATTAATGAGTCAATTAATAATTAATTAATCCTTGACAGACATGAACAAGTAATTAATAATAATTAATTAATTAATATTATTTAAGAAATAATTATTGTTTAGCTAACTTTTTAGGATAGTTAGATTATTAAATTAATTATAATTAATAATCCTATACATCTATTTAAGAAGGGTCGTTACATACACCCACCCTTCGGGAAACTTCGTCCCGAAGTTAAGGTATCTTATGGTACAAAGGAAAAGAAACATGGTTCACACATTCATAACAATTAACCGACACTATCAGTAAGTAAGTCAAGAAAACTCATACATACTAGTGTATATGTACAATAAATGCATGTGTAGCTAGTACATACAAGTCTTGTGCATGTACTAATAATCAATAATCATCACCCTTTAGTAATTTATGTATGCATCCAATCCAATCAACAAGACTAGTGTTTTATAACAGACAATAAACCAATCAAATGTTTGAAAAATCCTTTAATTACAATTATTTGGTTCAACAATTTTATTTAGACAACTATGGTTTAGTTACAAAATTATAAATATGCATATATACACTTTTTTTTTTTAAGGGAAAACATTAAATTCCACCACAAGACATATCTCCATACCTTCTCAAATATTACTACTCATCCTTCCTCCCTAACCTACTTCCATCTCCATTCCTATCCTTCCTCTGCTAGACTATCTTGGAGCGTCAACTATATTGACCTAACTCCAAATAGACCCTGTAAGCGGAAGTGTCGCTATCTTGACCAAGCTTCCCTAGCAGGCATCTGACAGTCATCATCACACGTCTTGGGGAGTGTGAACTAACACCGTCCTCCCATGACTTCAGGTTTCGGAGGATACACAGTGGGAAATGCCTCCACCCCTCCTAATCATAAATAGGGTCCACACCCTACAATGGAATATACAGTGGCAC
>ML779639.1:884424-922934 GCA_009831015.1 Picea engelmannii | reverse complement strand
GTAAGGTGATTTACACCCTAATACCATATGTTTAAATCTTTAATTTAAAACATATATTATAACTTAAACATATTAATCTTACAATTAGCTTAACTTATTTAAAATTAATTAAGATTAATCTTAACTTAAAATTAACTTAACTCCTTTATTTAATCATTTAAAGATTTAAATTATATGATATAAATTATTTTAAATTTGAATCTCTTTAATTCAATTTAATTTAACGTAAAACAATAAATGAATATGAAAATATATACCCTATGTAATAAAAATATGTAAAAGTAAATATATAAAATAAAACAAAATAATAAGATTTATGGAACACGCATCGTGGGTCCTCGCATGAGGCCCATGTGCCCCTTTGCCTCGATCAACACTACCCACAACCCTACGCATACTCCTTTTTATCTCTTCAAACCCTAACCTTCTCCTCTTTACATTTCATTTTTTTTTTTTAAGCGTTCAGGGTGAAGAATGAGGCCGGCGACCATAGCCATCTCCCTTCTAGGTCGACCCTGGTAACTCAAGTTTCAGGAATGGAGG
This sequence comes from Picea engelmannii, assembly GCA_009831015.1. Lineage (NCBI taxonomy): Eukaryota > Viridiplantae > Streptophyta > Pinopsida > Pinales > Pinaceae > Picea > Picea engelmannii. The sequence goes on along the minus strand of ML779639.1, from coordinate 922,391 downwards.
GCGCATCTAGCATAGTGGCGCGTTCCCTCGTTCCCCGTTGGCTTACCTGGTGCACTGTGCATAACTCTTTCACGGCCCTCCTCCTCATGGCTTTGAGCAAATCTTTGCACTTACTTGAAGCATTTATAATATCCCTTGTTCCCTTAGTTACTCAACGCTTGATGTATGTTAATCTTAGGCATTAACTTGTGTTCTATGTTTCAGTAAATTTGGTGGACTTGGGTCGCGTAGTGTAGGAATATTGTCTCCATTTGAGCTTCGTCTTGGGTGCTCTCAACTTGGTCTCGACTTGCTTTGTGTGTTGTGACTTGTGGACTATGGTTGATAGTTGGGGATTGACCTTCGGCCAACATTTTTTATTATATTGGGGCCAGGGTCATCCACTTGTGCTTGGCGCTTGGTTGTTGGCTTGTTTATTGTCTTGACTTGGGCGTTGGCTTGTGTTTTGTCTGATGTTGCGTGCTAAACAAGCTCAGGGTTTAGGAGCTAGGCCTGCGGGCTATTTTTTTTGTTTATTAAAATATATGGCTATGTGTGCTGGTATGTGCTAAGCATTGGAATTTGGTGCTCAGTGGTTACGCTGAGTTGGGTTTTGTGTGTAGACGCGTAGTGAAGCGGGACTTGGTTCCCTCCTCTTCATGGATCTTCTTACTTGTGGCATGGTGCATAGTGCTTGGGCACTCTATGTTGGCTTGTTTGTTGCCTAGTATAAATTGATTGCTGCTTGCTAGGGTTTTTGGTGCTTCGATGTTAGGCTGCGTGGCACTTGTGGCTGTGACACGTAGTGCACTATTTTGGTGAGATCTCCCACGAGTCTACCCTTATCATTATGTGCAGTCTGATACGTGAGCCCGAGTCTATGCAAGGGAGCTTGGCCCTTGTGCGTTGGCTATCCAGGTTGTTCTGGCGCTCGTTTTGTTTTTATCAGGGATTTGTGTTGCCTGTTTAGTGACCTCGCATCTTCCTAAGATATAGACCCTCTAGAATCCTAGAGAAGAAAGCACCAACGGCGGTCATCGCTGGCGTTGTCATTGTTGTAGCTATTTCAATAGAAAAAAAAAAAAAAACATAAACGCGTTTGAATCCCTATGATTTTAAATTCGGCGAGCCCGTACTACGCCATTTTCATAGCTTGTGGATATGGAAGGCATCCTGCATCGGTGCACAATGTGAAACCTAATTATAATTATATTGTCAGATGCCCATCCAGTGATGCACTTATATAAATATAATATTGATAGTACATGTTCGTAGTACGGGCAATCATTGATAGTTTATTCAGTACATGCAAAATCGTTGTGATGAATAATTTGTTGTTGGTCATTGCATTGATGTCATATCTTTGTGCAGTAGAATGCAACGTCCATGAGACCAGGTCCACATGTTGGCCACACAGTGCCCTCGTTGTTCTCTCCCTACCAAGTGTTCAGATGAGAAAAATCCAAGGAAGTAGCCATACGAGTTCTCCAATCAAAAGTTGAAGGAACTGGGCCTGTCATTTATGCCTGTAATCTCGTGCTTAGCTGACGCCATGGCCAGCATACTTGATAGGTCTTTCAGGACCATTGCCTTGGAGGATAGGCTAATAGCGTGGGTAGCCTTGGATATAGGGTTGTTCTATTGAGCCTTTATTTCATAATTCATAAGCTATTTATAGGGGCTGGACTGGCAGGGAGTTGACTTCCACCAAAATCGGCCGAAATTTGCGTCCAGCCTCATCCATGTCAAACTCATGCCATATGGGTTGAACTGACCACTGTGAGAATGGCAACTCAGGGGATGGATGAAAACAAAACACTGTTAACCTCTCACTATAGAACCTATCCAAGGCCCTAGAGTTTCATTTTACTAAAATAGGTTCTTTTTTTTTCGTTTTATTCTATCAGTTTTTCTTAGTAGTTATTAAGGGGGTTTTGAATGGGTGGATTCTTTAAGTAAGGTTCTATTCTGTACGTGTATATGGTTTATGTTGACTGTCTGGACATTTTCCCTATTTACAGAAAAATATTATTCCTTCGCATAGCTTGGGAAGAGATGGGACCTCTCTTTGGACAAAGGTGGCAGGGTGGCGAGGTGCTTCAGTCACTCTAAGATTAGAGACCAAGGAAATTCCTCTGGCCAAATATAGCAGAAATTGTATGCTTGAGAGAGAAGGTCTTCACTTTTAAAATGGTAATTTACATTTTATTACCAGAAAGATTAGAGCATCATGCTTATTACTAGTTTTACATTTGTCGCATGCACAAGAAACATTCTGGGAAGGTTTCATATAATACATCCAAAGGGGTATCATTGATTGTTAACATGTACAGATTGAAGGCAACTTACAGATGTATCCAAAGTGGCATGCCCTAATCTGGGTAGTTATTAGATCTATATGGAGGGTTATGTTGGAAAATAGGTAAGTTGGCACAAGTATCTATTAACAATCTCAATTTCGATACTAAGAGTCCTGTACTTTTGTTTTAGCCAGTGTAGGGGCATAAATGATTGAATCAATGGTATGAATAGTTTCAGCTATTTTATATGCAATATGATTTATTTTTTTTAATTCTTATATATATATATATATATATATTAAATTTTATCAATAATGTAACAAAACATATTTCTTCTATATGTATAACCAGACTTTTTTTTTGTCTTTGCCATTTGCAGGTTAGGTAGAAGATGAATGGAACAATGGATGTGTGGGGTCTTGTTTCCCTGCTACACTCACTCTTCTCTTTAGGGTTTCTAGGTAGTTCTCTTCATGGGGTTTTTGTATCATTTATGGGCTATCTTTGGTTGTTGAAGGGTTGTAGATATAGGTTTTTAGTGGTCATTTAAATTTCTGGGTCTAAGTTGGGTAGGCGAGTAGATAGGCCCTTAAGGCTCCAGATTGTGAGCTACAACTCTGATACCATGTGTAAAGACCTAATTAACTCAATTCTATTAAATCCATAAATTGAAACAGTAAACTTCTCCTTGTATGCAGAAAACTCGGTAATTTCTTTCAATTCAGCATATAAGCATGTTAAAATTAATTAATGAACAAAAATTTCATAATAGAATAAGAATTACTTAACAAAATAATACAAATTTACCTCTTCCTGATGCTAACTTCTCCGTTGACCCGGTTGTCCAGCCTGCTGCTTTGTTGCTGCATTGGTCTGATGCTAACTACCGCTAGTCTTGTTGTCCTTCCTGCTGCTGCCTTGCCCAGCTCGATGCCACTGACCAACTCTGCCCAAACCGACTAACCTCTCAGCCAGCTAGGAATAGCCTATCCGGCTCCCTATCTCCAAGAAACCGAAAGGAATCCTTGCCCCCGTGCCCAAAACCCCTAGCAACCCGGTGCCCCCTACATTGATACTCAAAGATTGTTGAACTCTACCACAGAACCAGAAAAGCCAAGCCAAGAAACCAGTACTCTCGTCCCCCTCCAAATGCTTCCTCCCCCAAAAAATCAAAATCCTCCTCCAAAAGAATGCCTTCCACCGCAAGACTCTCCCCGTCATATTCCCCCTTCACCAACTCTCCCTTTCATTAATTTCCTTATCCATTTATTTATTATCTTATCCCCTTGTATTTATTATCTTATCTTATCCCCTTATTAATATCTTATCCTTATGGTTAATGCCCTATCCCCTCTCGTATACGTAAGTCTTTAACAAATTAAGCTTATTAACCCCTTTAATTATTTACTCAATTAATTAATGAGTCAATTAATAATTAATTAATCCTTGACAGACATGAACAAGTAATTAATAATAATTAATTAGTTAATATTATTTAAGAAATAATTATTGTTTAGCTAACTTTTTAGGACAGCTAGATTATTAAATTAATTATAATTAATAATCCTATACATCTATTTAAGCAGGGTCATTACACATGGGTACATAAATTGGCTACTTATCTCCAATTTAATCCTATGATTGAAGATGAAGCAATTAAGTATGACACCCTTCACTTGGAAGGAGAAGCTCATGAATAGTGGTACCATGGGTTGGTGACATTAGGGCATGTCAACATCACTTCATATGTGGACTTTACTCAAAACGTGATGAACAAGTTTGACCAGAAGGACCTTGAGATACATTTCATGGAGTTGGAACAGATGAACCAAACACACACACCAAAAGCATACATTGCAAATTTTCAATGGATGGTAGTTGTTGGACAAAAATATTTGGAAACAATTTTGTAGTTTTGATAGGCTTTTGAGGAAAAATCCTAAGTATAGGAAAAGTGCATTAAAAAAGAAGGAAATATATAGAGTACTTAGTTGAGGCGCATCGAGGAGGATAGTGCATAGAACGAGGACAGTTCACAAAAGTAAAACAACACTCAAACAGAAGGATAAAGTAAGAAAATAAATCATGACAGAAGGATGATAGCCTGACATTCCATAAATAGAAGAACAACAGAAAAGAAACATGCATATTGAAAAGTATAAGAAACCCATCAAACAATTAGTTAATTGAGTTGGCATATGCATTGTAATGGGTTATTTTTTGGATGAACAAATTAGGGTTTTCAACCCTAGATTTTTTTATAAATATGTAACAGGTTGGGATATTAGGGGTTCACTTCGGTTATGCTATGTTAGGGTCTATTATGTTATATTCTATTATGTTATGTTCTAGTCAATATTGAGTTCCATAGTTCTTGAATGTAGCAGCTGGTGGATAAGAAGAATGAATAAAGGAATGTTAAAGAGATGTTATGGAATCGTGTGTTGTCTATATTTCTATGTTTGATTATGAATTCTATTTGCATGCATCATAGAATAGATTTATATTATGGGTTAAATGTAGTGAATGTTTCATGATTGTAATAGAAACAAATCTATACAGTACTTTGGAATATGTTGATTATAGGAATATGAATTATAAGCAACACAATACGAAATAGAACAGAGTTATGTGCACATAATAATTAGGAGGAATGACCCGAATGATTTCCTACCATTCCATTACTATTGTAGAATCCTGGTTCTTGCAGTCCCAATAGATACCTTGGGTCAAATTTCATTTGTACAAGCAGGTGATTCTGAAAAGGTCGATGTCTGGTGGTTTTTTTTTGTCATAGATCAACTGAACCTAGGGTCTTACAACATGTGAAAAGTAGTGCCAATAAATGGTTTCGTTGTCGAGACTGAGATTTTGTGATTAGGGGGATGTTTTGGAGGTCGACTAAGAAGGATATATTAGAATGGTTGGAAAGAAAGGAACGAGATTTTTCACGATACGAGAATAGAAATCCTCATATGAGTCAAAAGAAATGGATGCAAAGGTATGTGTACATATATCTGCATGAAAGTTTATTTGGAGAATTTCCAATTATTATGACTGATTAGATAGAAAGATTAGTGAAGAAAACTGGAAGGTACAACGCTACAACACCAAAGAATTGGACTTATTGTAGATTTTAGATTTTAGATCACTATTGTATATTTTAACCCTACCAATATTCATTCTTAGGATCAATTGCATCACTTCTTGTATGGAGGGAAGGTTGTCGCCAAACGACTTGTTAGTGTCCTATAAATAGGTTGTTAGGGTTTGAATAAAATTATAGGATAAATTCATGTCTAGGGTCAAATAAGAACATTCAAGGATGGTTTCATAAATCATAAGTCATAGGTTTCTCTGTCATGGGTCGGGTTTTATTTTTTAACCATTTAACTTATGGTTTATTCGCCAAGAGGTGGGTTTTTGTGTAACTAAAGGGTCATGATGTCGTTTCAATACAGTCGGAGTCAGTCTTTTCAAAACTCTAACGGTTTCATGAATTTGAATCTATCAAGGACATGTGGCATCATCAAGAAAATCATCGCACAACGCAAGTTGTTGTACAACATCCCAATGATGCGTATTGAAGTATGATGAGGTATGATGGCATAATTCACATTTTAATTGAATTTATCTTTCAAATTTATCCTCCCCGTAGGTAAAGAAAGCATCAATAAATCATTTCTCTTCAACTGGAATTTCAAAACCTCCCGGTCAAATTTGTTGCACACAATTCCCTATTATGTTCGTTGTTGTGGAAAGGGCACGAAGGACATTGTTGTTCATTGATGCACATAAGACACCATTTTCATCTACTACACAGACTACTCTAATATCATTTTTTGCGCACAAGTCCCTATTTGTTTCATTGTCGTGCATTGTGCGTAGGTTAATTTTTTAATTTGTTGCACAAAGGTTACCATTTTCATTTGATGCGCCAAGGATTGACACACACCAACATCATGACAACTCTAGAACATAGAAGAAAGAATTATAAAGATGGTGATTTCATTAGGTTTTAGCTACAGGATTTAAATTTGGTAAACGCAGACTCCAGAGGTAGAGGAGATTCCTAAGACTAGTGTACCTTTAACAAGGCCCTCAACTAGGAAGTTGCAGTATCAAAAGTAAATCCCAGCATAGAATCAACCAGCAGAAAATAAATATGATGAAGGAAAACACACTTTCAAGAGGCTAAATAAAAATATCAGAGAAGCACAAAATGTGATTTTTCAACTCAGGGAGGAAGATAAGAAATTCTAAAATAAAGTTTGCTAAACACCTAAGATACTATGAACCCACAATAGACAAAGCTACATTAATGGTGAGAAGGACCCTACCTTTACACAAATAGTTGAAGAGTTTTTATCAACAGAACCTCATTGTGAGGAAGGATAACAAGGCCCTCAAGAAAAGTTTGCAGCAAGTGGAGATTGGAAAGAAGAGAAATCTTGACTTGCTAGCTAAAGCAACAAAGAAATGAACCACTGAGACTTTTTTGACACATTTTTGTCATTTTTCCATTATATTATATTATCAAAGAGGCACTATTACCCACAGGTTTGATCAAACCACTTGTTGTTGCATAACTCTGTTGCACTTTCTTGTAGGTGGTGATTACGCAATGCACTTGCTGCGCAACGGTGATAGAATGACAATAACACCTCCAAGTAAACTTGAATGGTTCAACAAGTGTGGCAACCCATCTCCAACGAACATCACTAGTGGAAATCATAAATTTTGGGTTTCATTTATTGTCATATCAAAGTCGTTGTAATGAGTCCAAGTCGATTCCTTCCTTTTAGCAGTTCGTTAAAGATCTCATGTTGATTATGTGCAACTGTTAACACTGTTGTACGATCATAGTTAGATCCAGATTTGATACTATAGAAATATGTTTTTGTATAGATTCATGAAGCCATGAAGACTAAAGGGTTGGCAAATGTGTATAGTTATATTATTGAAGATATTGTAATTTTTCCTTGTTAATGAAACATTGTTGGATCAGAATCCCTTGAGTTTTGAGCATAGAGATACATGTGATTGTGATATTTTATGCATGTGATTCCTCAATCTTCACTTTCATTTTTTATACTTGATATTGCATGGTTTCTTCTCTATGTAGATATGAAATATATGTATCAGAATTCATCTTTATAAGATGCTATGTTGCATGTAGTTCGAGTTGTATTTCTCTTATAATTTATTTTAGATTCATCCTTATTATATGACTTGGAGGATTACTATTTTCCATGTAAGCCATTGTCTATAATATATCTATTTGGCTTAGAATATAACTTTCTATCTTGCCTCTATTCAGTCTTTTCTTAAATATACCAGGTATCCAACAAGTTTTATTGAATTTTGATTTTAGTGACTCCATAGCCCATTATACTTTCTGTTCATATTTCCACCAACCCTATAAATTCAATTATCTTAGAGATATAGCCTTTGATTTAAACCAAGCCAATCCTTTCAGTGATTGATTTAACGAGAGAGAGCCCTATTTGGTTGGAACAGATAACTTCCATCTCCAAGTTGGTTTGAGGTTACTCATGTACCTGTTTCCTCCTCAGCCAAGGAAATTACAGAGAGATAACATTTTGGCGTCATTGTCGGGGAGCGAAGGTGAAATCTTCCCTGGGAAAAAAACAATAAATTTCTAAAACTGGTTCCTAAGAGTGACAGTGAACTGGATATAGCTTTGGTTGAAATTTCACTATGGCGACTCCAAATTTTAAGATCAATCGTTGAAGATAAATTTTGTTACAAAATCCTGGCTACCTAAATAAAATACACAAGGAATCATCTAGATCCAGATCCACCACAAGCCATTGAGAACCCAAAAGGAATTTTCCACAAAATTAACAAAAAAGCAACTCAATTAGGTATTTTTCTGGACAAAAATGTGTCATTCCCTAAAAGTGGAGTAAAAAGCATTGATGACCTTGAATTTGATATTAAATTTGAGTAGTCATTGTTAATATCTAAGTCAGAATATAATTTGACAGAAATTCTATTTGTTGAAAATAAATTTCAAACCTTTATTCATGTTGTTTCGATCCAAGTTGTAGTAATTCCCATTCAGATCATACAGATAGGTCAAACTCCTCCTAGAGTTATCGTAGTAATATTTTCCCCATTGCACTTCATGATCTACCACAGAATTATGCACAAAGAATCAAACAGTTTGATGCAGAAGGGGATGTGACTCCAAAACAACATGTAGATAGATTCATTGATTTCATAGATCTTGAAGAAGTAGATGATGAATATGTTAAGATGAGATTATTTGCACAATTTTTTTCAGAAGAAGTTAGGAAATGGTTTAAATCTCTCCCAGCAAATAGCATTCCTAACTTTGAAAATTTTGAAGCTCTTTTTCTTGGGGTATGGGGGAGTAAGAAAAACCCTTTGCAGTTATTGAAACAATACAAACATTTAAAAAGAATCCCTGCTAAGACCATATAATAGTTTTCCAGTATATTCATGAAGGTCTATAACTCCATTACTGATCAAGTAAATCCTCCCCAAAGAACTACTCAACTCCATCATGTTCATGCATTCGAAAGTGAATTTTCCTTGTTACTAAGAGAAAGAAGGTCCAATTCTCTGACCGATATAAAGAATGATATAATTGAAGTGAAAGTGAATTTAGTTGCATCAGGGAAGATCAAGCTACAATTATAAGTTGATAGAAATAAAGCTAAAGAAAAAACACTACCTTCCACTTCTCAAGGTTCAGATGAAAATTGTTATTTAATGGTAAAGACTATGGAGAAATTGGTAGAAAAAATGTCATTCGATCATAGAACTCATGACCTTCAAGCCATAAATCAAAATTTCATGAGACCTCCAGTTCCAAATAAGATAGAGAGAACAAAGGATTCTAGTTGATCAACCAGTTAGACCTCCTTTCCAAAATAATTATGTTGCATATTTCTTTGAGGAACATCCTAAAGATATTCATTGTCTTGTCCTAGAAGGGTCGCAAGTTTACTTAACCAAAGAAGAACACAATATGTTTATGCAAGATGAGGAATTAAAGGAGAAAGAGTATTACAAGAAAGGATATCAGAATGCCATCATGGAATTCCAAAAACAATATAACCTCAGAAATAAGAAAGTTGCACCTAGTACTCCAAAGGATCCTAGAGCTGACTTGCCCTCTTCTAGTCATCAAGAAAAGGTTTTTCCAAATAAGGATACAAGAAAACAGAAAGAATATCCTCCAAAATAGAAAGAATATCCTCCTAGAGATGTTCCAGAGGTGAGAAGAGAAACAATTCTAAAGGAAGTAGAAAAAACTCAACCCTCCTTTAATTTTGAAAATGAAATGGCAAATATAAAGATTTCGGTACATTTTAATAGATGATAAAAAATATGGAATACAAAGGTCAGAATGTAAATATGTGTAAAATGGAACATACATCAGAAACCCCTCTGTTGATTAAGCCTGGTTGTCATTGATGTCCACCCTTGAAGAAAACCTTGTAGCACAAAGGTTTGGGTAATGGACCCAATATTGTTTGATGTAAATATGACTCATTATTGTTTTTTCATGGTTTATAAGAAGTAAATATGGATGAACTCCAAAGTGGTCCCCTTATGGTGAAATCCCTCACGGGAAGACGCTTTGCGGAGTAAGAGAAACCATACTTAATTGTGTAATAATGAGATGAAGGAAAATGAATTTGTCAGGGAAGATATCCTAGATGGATAGTTCTTGTCATTCCATTTCTGGTGGTATGTAGAATTTCACATAAATCCTCACGGTTAGAGAGTTATGACCATGTGAAGTTGGAGAACCCAGGTTTGGGTAATGGACCCAAGTTTGTTTGATGGATAATGGTATGATTTTTCCTATATTTGAAGGTAATATTATTATATATGGATAGTACATGTCATTCCATTTCTGGTGGTGTGCGTAATGTCACATAAATCCTCACGATTTGAGAGTTATGGCCTTACGAAGTTGGATGACCCTCATATGTCATCTAGAAGCCCCAAAAGGTCAAAGAAGTCAAAGTGGTTTAAGAGATTTTAAAAGGTAAATAATAAAGTGAAGTGATGAGTGTATTATAATTCAAAGTGAATACAAAATAAATTATTTCAATAATAAATTTAATTTATAAATTAGAAGTGAGTTAGCCCTAAAATAAGGAAAGTGGGCCAAGTGACCTAGAAGATGTTTTTAAAGAAGCTACTTGGAGAGTATAAATAAGAGGCAAGGCTCTCTCATTTTAATTAAACTTGAGAATATTGAATATGTATAGGTGTATAAGGTAACCAAGGATATATAAGCCAAATTTATGAGGGAAGGTGAAAAAAAGAAGGCCAAAATGCAAGGAAGGATAAATTCTTTTGATGGTGTTTTCTAAGGTATGTTATTTACAGGTCATCTCACCATTTTATCTATAACTTTTTTCTATAATTATTCATACCATTAAATTTCTATGACATTGAGAAAACATACCCAAGTATCTGTGGTAAAAAATTCAGTTTGTGGTTCATTGTATTTTGGGAGTTATGGTCCATGGAAAATAGGGTTTGTGGCTAGTCCTGAAACTAGTCAAAAACAAGTGTTTCGGGTAAAAATGTCACAACTTCTTCATAACATATCCAAATTCAGTGATAAAAATGTTTTGGTTAGAGTACAAGCTGTAGTATTATTTGTAACCATTTCAGATCAATTCAACGAATATTTCGTGCGGGACATGCTCTACAAGGTCTTTCTCTAGAATAAGCCAGAATTCAGCAAGGTATGCCATTTCTGCTATAACTCATTTTTCGAGAGGTTCCAAGTAGTGGCACCTGGAGGAATTGCATAAAACACACTAAATAACATTGTGTATCAGTTTCATATATTTATACATTAAAGGTTCAAAATTATGATTACTTCAAGTTACGGTTGTTGACCAATCCAAAACTAGGCATGTGAGACTATAGAAAAGTTTGATGAAAATGCTAGTTTCGTGTGGTTAAAGTTAAGGAAGGTGTGTAGGAATGTGATCATATACACCAGGTCTATTATAGAGCTACAAATCATATTTGGATGATGAAATTGATGAGGGATTTTGGTTGAGGTACATGTTGAGTACATGGTTGAGACAAGTAGTTGATGAGTTGGCACATACATGAGGTGTATAGTTGATGATGTTGGTACATATTGATGAGTCATGGTTGATGCGTAGTTGAAACATGATTGGTACATACTTGGTACATGGTTGTGTGCACTTGTTTATGGTACAGGTTTGTTTTAAGAGGTTAAATGCACATTAACTTAAGAAGAAACAATAACTTGTGGTAGAAATGTAATATCTCCACCCAACCTAGTTGGGGGCATTACAATGGTATTAGAGCTAGTGATTTTGTTAATTTGTGACTACATTGATTCCTAGAATAAAAAGGTGTGGGGGAGAGACCTCTCGAGAGTCATTGAAAAAAGAAACAGAATCAAATCACATAGATTCAAAGCCAAAAGGAGGCATGGGGGACCATGGTGAAGAAAGAGTCTCATGGTTATTCAAATAAATGGTCAGTGAATAATGACAATTGACATGAGTCCTTATAAGGTTCTTTACCAAAACTCAAGCAAATCAAAAGCATGGAGTCTCGAATGGGAACCAGATAGAGGGGAGCCATAGAGGAAGTGGATATTATACAAAAGGAAGTAATATCCATACCCCAACCCATAACAGGAGTCTAAATATCGTTAGGCCTTTATTACCACAGTTCCTAATAGAGAAACCTATGGAGGAACCAGAGAAATCGAATTAGGGATTTGATATTAACACCTCATATAGGGAGTATGAGACGATACATGAAGATATCTGGGAGAATTTTTTCTATAAATATTTATGCAACCTTAATTATAAATATGGTCCGAAGGAGGGGAACAAGGGAACACAGAACCCACAAAACTTTGATATTATGTGTAAGGTGGGAAGATTGATTATTCCACCCTTTGATGGGTCTGCAAAGAGCATGGCCAGGGCATGGGTACATAATTTGGCTACTTATCTCCAACTTAATCCTATGATTGAAGATGAAGTAATTAAGTATGACACCATTCACTTGGAAGGAGAAGCTCATGAATGTTGGTACCATGGGTTGGTGACATTAGGGCATACCAACTTCACTTCATATGTGGACTTTACTCAAAACATGATGAACAAGTTTGACCAGAAGGACCTTGAGATACATTTCATGGAGTTGGAGCAGTTGAACCAAACACACACACCAGAAACATACAATGAAGATTTTCAATGGATGGTAGTTGTTGGACAAAAATATTTGGAAACAATTTTGTAGTTTTCATAGGCTTTTGAGGAAAAATCCTAAGTATAGGAAAAGTGCATTGAAGAAGAAGTAAATATATAGAGTACGTAGTTGAGGATCATCGAGGAGGATAGTGCATAGAACAAGGACAGTTCACAGAAGTAAAACAACATGCAAACAGAAGGATAAAGTAAGAAAATAAATCATGACAGAAGGATGATAGCCTGACATTCCATAAATAGAAGAACAATAGAAAAGAAACATGCATATTGAAAAGTATAAGAAAGCCATTGAACAACTAGTTAATTGAGTTGGCCATGCATTGTAATGGGTTATTTTTTGGATGAACAAATTAGGGTTTTCAGCCCTAGATTTTTGTATAAATATGTAATAGGTTGGGATATTAGGGGTTCAGTTCAGTTATGCTATGTTAGGGTCTATTATGTTATATTCTATTATGTTATGTTCTAGTCGATATTCAATTCCATAGTTCTTGAATGTAGCAATTGGTGGATAAGAAGAATGAATAAAGGAATGTTAAAGAGATGTTACGGAATAGTGTGTTTTCTATATTTCTATGTTTGCTTATGAATTCTATTTTCATGCATCATATAATAGATTTATATTATGGGTTAAATGTAGTGAAAGTTTCATGATTGTAATAGAAACAAATATGTATTGTACTTTGGAATATGTTGATTATAAGAATATGAATTATAATCAATAAAATACAAAATAGAACAAAGTTATGTGCACATAATAATTAGGAGGAATGATCTGAATGATTTCCTACCATTCCATTACTATTGTAGAATCCTGGTTCTTGCAGTCCCAATAGATATCGTGGGTCAAATTTCATTTGCACAAGAAGGTGATTCTGAAAAGGTCGGTGTCTGGTGGTTTTTTTTGGTCATAGATCAACTGAACCTAGGGTCTTACAACATGTGAAAAGTAGTGCCAACAAATGGTTTCGTTGTCGAGACCAAGATTTTGTGATTAGGGGGATGTTTTGGAGGTTGACTAAGAAGGATATGTTAGAATGGTTGGAAATAAAGGAATGGGATTTTTCACGATACGAGAATAGAAACCCTCATATGAGTGAAAAGAAATGGATGCAAAGGTATGTGTACATATATCTTCATGAAAGTTTATTTGGAGAATTTCCAATTATTCTGACTGATTGGCTAGAAAGACTAGTGGAGAAAACTGGAAGGTACAACGTTGCAGCACTGAGGAATTGGACTCTTGAATTGGTAATACAGTTGAATTATGTAAGTAACCCAATGACTCGAGTAGTAAATTTTTGGTTGGATAGCATACTAGGAGGTTATGTTACAAAATTTGCAGTAAACTATATTCAATCATACAGTGTCGCAGAAAGGGAATTTTTCAAGGTCCACATGGGAGGTTCTTGAAATCATTAGATACGTGGATAAATATGTTATTGTGTAAAAAGAACGTGATGATAATGGAATTTGATTTCTAAGGGGTTAATGCACATAGGGGAAATGGGGGATGATAGGAGGGTCATCTTAAAGCATGAAGATGAATGAGATAAGGAAGGGCTAAGGATGCAAGAAGAGGGTATACCATAGGAAGAATACGAGTTTGGAGAGTTGCACAAAGGGAGGAGGTACAGGAGGAAAAATACTAGGTTGAGAAAGGAGAGTTACATAGTGAGCCAAAGGGGAGAGAACTGGTGAAAACCCCCTACCTCTGCCTCGGTAGGGTCTACTGACCTCTTGGTCTAGGATTGTTCAATCTATCTACGAGATGAAGTAGCTCTTCGATTCCCTGCTGGAATCCCTTGAACAAATCCACAATTCCTTTTATTGAACTCAGCCCGCACGGACAAGCACTAGGCTTGATCTCCCTTCACATGACCACAACCTTGTGACCATAGGCCTACGCAATAGGCGCGTCACATTTCATGATGTCGTGGCTTTTCATTCCAAAACACCCAACTCCTCCAAGTCTCCAAATGTCGAAAAGGGATTAACGGACCTTAGCTCCTCCCTTGAATCCTACTATTGTGACCCTCGGCTGTGACATGGGGCCCAACCTTTAAGCACGTTGGGACTTCACGTATTAGGGATTCCCAATGCGATTCACCTTTGTTCTCCTGACTCTCGAAATGTTGAAATCTTGATGCTTCAGATCGACGGCCCACAACCTGACTCGATCCAACGATCAGATTTGATGTCACGAATTCGCATTTCGTGAGTTTTCGCAAACTTTCCCTTTGACTTCCCTAAGTCACGAGTCAGCGAAATGTTGATTGGTTGCCACGCATCCCTTCAGATGGACGATCTTGATGATTTGGGGACTTCACCCTTTGGGACTTTTGGAAGTAGATTCATCTGTTTCTCCCGATTCCTGATTCTCTGGCATGTGTGGATCTTTGTCATCTGTCCTTCCAGATCCAATGGTCCAGGATGATTTCGCGACTTTGCCTTTCATGAATTTACTCCTCTACTCCTTTCAAATATTGTGGTGTCTAATTCCACGAACACCCCATATCTGTTACCACATGTCCTCCTAACGATGGACAGTTTTGATCTAATCGGGAATTTTGGACTTTGACGAGTCCACTCTCATGCATACACAAGGGTTTAATCCTCGTGCATCTTCCTCTGAATCCAAAGGCTCTTTTTCCTTGCGCCCATGTTTGATAGCTCAAACTTGATCTCATCCCACTCTCTTATCACATTGTCTGGACATGGCTTCTAACGGTCCAAATTTCTCTCTGCATCTTATCTGGCAATTGTTGTGCTCCTCCTCCTGAACTTACAAATTTCTTCCAAGACTTGGAATATTTTGATGCTTCAAAGGCCTCGAACTTTGATTCTTCTGCGAGCCCGATAAATTTGGTCTCACCTAAGTTTTGGAAATGTTATCCTTCTTGAGATTTGGTAATGAAACTCAACCTCGACTCTGGCGCATACTTTCTCTCTTCGTGCAAACTTGCATTGTCTCTCCTGAGCTTCTCGACTTAGAATATTCCACTCTTCGCACAGTGCTTGTGTTATCTCCCCTGAGATTATGAACTTACTAATTTCTAAGAGATTCATCCCTCTGCCTCCTTAGAATACTTCTGGTGCTCCTCCTGACACACTTTGCACTTAACCTCCTGAACTTTGGAACTTGAAACAAGTTCACTCTGTGTGTTCTCCTTGTGCTTCAACTAGCCTTTAGATGGTTATCTCTCAACACTTCATCCAAGTGTTGGCTTGGTGCACTCCTTGCATAGGTCTTCCTCCAGAGTATTCAAAAAATCTATTCCCTTCGCTCCTTAAAAGGATATAAGTGCCCTCCTGGCAACTTATTTCTCAAGCACGCCTCACTAATCCTTCAGTGTGCTCAATAACTATGTAAGTGTCTTCTCCTCGACACTTATCTTTTCTCAAAACTTGAAATAGATTTCTTCTTGTGCACTCTTTGCACTTGTTCGATGCCCTCCCAGCAGAGCTTCATAGAATCCTCAACAATTTTGTTTTCTCTTTGTGCCTTCCTCTGCACAACCTTCACCTCTAGAGTATTTAGTAACTTTGTGGCTTCTCCTTTGAGATTATGATTCCTCTGGCGCACCCTCCTGGCACGTCTTTGCCTGAATTCCACAGAACTCAGATGTGCACTCTTTTCACTGGCTCATAGAGTCTTCAACACTCTGTCATGCAACCCCTTGCATTTAGCCACAAAGATCCCAAACTTGAAATCAAAGAAACTCCTGAATAGATGAGAAAATCTATCTATTTCTACAGATGTCATCTAACATACATCTATAGCATATGCACATAAAATAATAAAAGACATTCATTCATAAACACATAAACACATATAGATTCTTATGCAGGAAAAAATTTTGTTTGTATTAATCTCAGAATTCCTGTTTACAATATGTTCAAGCTCAAACTGTAACAGAGTCTCGGCTCTCTCTTCTTCTCTTCCTCTACATGTTGCTTCTGATGAATCTAGATACAAAGATAATTTTACAAAAGGGCTCTCCTCGAGCTCTTCCATCCAAGCTACCTACTCTCATTAATTATATTGAATTACATTCAATGGTTGTCTATTCTGAATCGGATCTAGATCTTATCAGCCTATACAAAAGCATGGCTCGACTCTACCAGCCTTACAAACATTTAATTACAATTTTAAATTTTAAAATGAGATGATTGGCGCCTCTCTCCTCCATGAATGTGCACTTTGATGTGTTGGTTAGTTGGCACGTTAATGGGTTGAAGTGATGCTCCTGCATCATACTCCACTGCTGTAAAAATTTCATGAACTCTTGCTCATGAGCTTATGAGCTTTGTTGTTGAAATCCACTTGGATCCAAAACTATCTTTTGGAGTTGTCCATCTGCTCCACTACTCTGTTGTTTTTGTTGTTGTTGCATCTTCCCTACTGCTATGGTAGGATTCCTACAGCTCAACTTCTCCCTCCTAACAAATTCTTGCACTGACCTCAACATCATCCTTCTTATCTTCTCAATCACCTCATCCAGTTTCTCCAATGGTTGGATCTCTAGAATTCCTCTCTCCTGCACTTACTTCTTTGTAATGGGTGGATAAACTCGATCCCCTTTGTTGTTTTCATCTCCCCTTGTGGAACTAAGTTGCCACTATACTGCAAACTCCAATCCTGCAGTCTTCTTTTGAATGATTTTATGCTCAGTCACTTCCTCTGACAGACTAGATTATGTTAGTTTTCCTTGTGTTGATCCAACTCCATCTTCCTCCAGTTGCTCCCTAGATAAGAATTCTGCTTCCTCTTCTATTGCATGCTTAAGTGCTAAAGTCATCATCTATCCAGCTTCCTGGCTTAAATTTTTGAGCAATTCTGTCGAATTCTCTTCTCCCACAATCTGCATGATTGTCTGCTCATGGTAAACATCTACTGGTTTTGGATTTTTCAACCAATCCTCCAACATCTCTAACTCCTTCTCCCATGGAGTGATCACCTTATCTGCATGCTCTTCTTCTAGTGGGGCAGATATCAACATATTTTCCATTTATTCTTCCTCTATGATAGTCATTGTTGGTTTTCCTCAACTGTGATGTTTGGCAGGAATACTTCAACACATGATCTAGCCTCAACTGTGATGTTTGGCAGGAATACTTCAATTCCTCCAATGATCATAATGCATTTTTGATCCTCCTCCATTAGCACATCTTGCTGATATGAACTCACCTCTAAGTTCCTGAGATTGTTAGACAGTCTCATATCCTCTCCCTTGCCCACCTGCCAATATGATATTTCTTCCCTGCCCTTCTAGAAGTCTATGAGATCCTCTAATGGTCCGATCTCATTGCCCACCTAGTAATCTGAACTTTCTTCACTACTCACCTGGCAGTTCTTGAGACTCTTCCCAGTTTCTGGTTCACAGATGTGAACCATCTCCTCTTCACCTCTGAGGCTCTCAACATACCTCAACCACATTCTCAACATCTTTTTTTTTCCTCTGACCAACAATTTCTGAACGGGCCACTTCATATTATTCTTCATGGGTCATTCATATACCCAATGCAACTTTGTATTCTGTTGTATTTTAATTGCAAGCTTCTCCATCTATGCTCTTATCTCGCTGAGATATTTTTCTATCTCAGCCTTGATTTTTTGTTGGTGGTCTCCTCTTCAACCACGTCCATGGCCTTCAGTAGCCATCTTCCTTTTCCACCTTCAAGAACACAATTGGTTCTTCTGGCTCATCCCACCTGGTTGTTTACCATTGTTGTTCACCTTACAACAATCTTTCATAGAGAGAACTAACACTCTATCTTCCTTCACATGTTGCATGAAGATGAAGTTCAGCTTATGATACGACCTAATGGTATCAGATTATATCCTTTATCTCCTTACCTTTGCCTACGATCTGTAGACAAATTTTGTATTCTGATACCACATGGTGAAAACCCCCTACCTCTGCCTCAGCAGGGTCTGCTAACCTCCCGATCTAAGGATCATTTAATCTATCTACAAACTGAAGTAGCTCTTTTATTCCCTGTTGGAATCCCTCAGAAAAATCCACAGGTCCTTCTATTGAGCTCAACCCGTGCGGAAAAGCACTAGGCCTTATCTCCCTTCACATGACCACAGGCCTACGCAATAGGTACATCACGTTTCGCGATGTTCAGGATTTTCATTCCAAAACACCCGACTCCTCCAAGTCCCGAAATGTCAAAAATGGCTTAACAGTCCTTAGGTCCTCCCTTGAATCCTCCTGATGTGACCCTCGACTATGAACTGGGGCCCAACCTTCAAGCATGTTAAGACTTCGTGTATCAGGGATTCCTGATGCGATTCACCTTTGTTCTCTCGACTCTCAAAATTCTAAAACATCGATGCTTCAAATTGATAGCCCACAACCTAACTCGATCCAACGCTCAGATTTGATGTCGTGAATTCATTTTTTGTGATCTTTCACAAACTTTCCCTTTGACTTCCCTGAGTCACAAGTCAACTAAATGTTTATCGGTTGCCACGCGTCCCTTCCAATGGATGGTCCTGATGATTTCGGGACTTCACCCTTCGAGAATTTTGGAAGTAGCTTCTTTTGTTTCTCTCGATTCCCGATTCTCTAACGTGTGTGGATCTTTGCCACTTGTCTTTATAGATCCAATGGTCCAAGATGATTTCACGACTTTGCCTTTCATGAATTTACTCCTCTGCTCCTTGCAAATCTTCTGGTGTCCGATTCCATGAACACCCCAGATCTGCTACCACCTGTCCTCCTGACAATGGAGGGTTATAATCTAATCAGGACTTCCATACTTTGATGAGTCCACTCTCTTGCATACACAAGGGTTTAAGCCTTGTGCATCTTCCCTCAGATCCAACGTCTGTTGGTCCATGCACCCATATCTGATGGATCAGACATGATCTCCTCCTACGCTCTTATCACATTGTCAGGACATGTGTTCTAACGTTCCATATTTTCCTCTACATCTTATCCGATGACTGTTGTGATCCTCCTCCTAAACTTATAACTTTCTTCTCGGAATTGGAAGATTTTGATGCTTCAAAGGCCTCGAACTTTGATTCTTCTATGAGCTCGATAACTTTTGTCTCACCTACGTTCTGGAAACGCTATCCTTCGTGATCTTTGGGAATGAAACTTAACCTTGGCTCTGGCGCATACTTGCGCTCTTCATGCAAACTTTCACTGTCTCTCCTGATTTTCCTGACTTAGAATAGTCCACTCTTCACACACTTCTTGTGTTCTCTCTCCTAAGCTTGTGAAATTACTAAGTTCTAAGGGATTCAACCCTCTACTTCCTTAAAATACTTCCGGTGCTCCTCTTGGCACACTTTGCACTCAACCTCCTAAGATTTGGAAATTGAAACAAGTTCACTCTGCGCATTATCCTTATGATTTGACTAGCCTTCATATGGTTGTCTCTCAACACTTCATCCAAGTGTTGGCCTGGTGCACTCCTTGCACAGGTATTCCTCCATAGCATTCATATACTTTGTTCCCTTCGCTCCTTGAAAGGATGTAAGTGCCATCCTGGCAACTTCTTTCTCAAGAATGCCTCACTGAGCCTATAGAGTGTTCAATAACTCTGTAAGTGTCCTCTCCTTGACACTTCGCTTTTCTCGGAACCTGAAACAGAGTTTTTCTCATGCACTCTTTTCACTTTCTTGATGCTCTCATGGCAGAGCTTCACAGAATCCTCAACAATTATGTTTTCTCTATGTGCCTTCTTCTCCACAGTCTTCACCTCCATAGTATTCAGTAACTTCATGGCTTCTCCCTTGAGCATATGATTCCTCTGGTGTGCCCTCCTGACACGTATTTTCCTGAATTCCACAAAACCCATATGTGCACTCTTTACACTGGCTCACAGAGTCTTCAACACTCTGTCATGCAACCCCTTGCATTTAGCCACAAAGAACCCAGACTTGAAATCAAAGAAACTCCTGAATAGATGAGAAAATCTATCTATCCCTTGCATATGGCATATAACATACATATACAACATATGCACATAAATGCATAAAATACATTCACTCATAAACACATAAACACATAAAGATTCTTACACAGGAAAAACTACTCTTGTATTAATCTCGAAATGCATGTTTACAAAATGTTCAAGCTCGGATTGTAACAATGTCTCATCTCTCTCTTCTTCTCTTCCTCTACGTGATGCTTCTGATGAATATAGATACAAATATCTTTTTACAAAAGGGGTATCCTCAAGATCTTCCCTTCAAGCTACCTACTCTCATTAATTACATTGAATTACATTCAATGGTTGTCTAGTACGAATCGAATCTAGATCTTATCAGCCTGTACAAAATCATGGCTCGGATCTACTAGCCTTACAAACATTTAATTACAATTTAAAATTTTAAAATGAGATGGATGGTGCCTCTCTCCTCCATGAATGTGCGCTTTGATGTGATGGTTGGTTGGCACGTTGTTGGGTTGGAGCGATGCTCCTGCATTAAGAACCTTGCACGCTAGTTTGAATCATGGAAGTGCCATACATAGGAGGATAAGAAAAGGAGTTTTATTCCATTCCAATAATAAAAGAACTAGTAAGTCCTACTTAGATAGGATAATGTGTTGGATCCACAAACTTGTGTGCATCACCACAATAAAACATAATGGTTGAATATTTTTCAAAATCAATTGTAGTTAGCCAAGGAGGACTGAGTAGTAGTAGTCAGATTATTGGAAGTAGTGCGCAGAGTCAAAATCAGAGTCAACCATCATCACTAAGAGGAGGTACTACACAAAAAAACATGGTTGGGGTAGATAATACTCTTAGACTTCTTGAGTTCCAGGGAGTTGGGTTAGAGGACCCAAAACAACACTTTTTTGTTTATGAGACGATTTGGGCCGCAAAGAATGTACAAGATGAAGCGATGAAGATTTCACAGTTAGCGACAACATTTATAGGTCATGTGCTAATATGGTATATTAAGTTTTAGAGCACCACGCCTATATGATAGGCCAAGACTTTGGTACATATTAAGCAAGAACTATTGAAGGAGTTCAAGAATCCAAAGTCAAAGTCACAGTACATCATAGAACTGAAGGAGATCAAGCAGGTACAAACAAATTCAATATGGGATTACAACCAAAGATTTAAGGATGTGATGGGTAGATTGAATTTCCATATTCCATATCAACAACAACAAGAATGGTTTATTGCATGGATTATACCACACATTCGTAGACCATTGATCCAGTAGAAGGTTGCATCGTAGCCCGAAGAACTACAAATTGAGATGAAACTGGAGTCATCTTTGGTGGGAGACATTGGGGGAATGGTGCAAGTTCAGACGCAGTTGGTTGCATTGAGAATTCAACTGGTAGAAATGACAAAGGGAAAGGAGAAATGTGATAAATTTGGGTGTACAAAATGTAGGACTAAAGGCCATCACAAGGACAAATTCCTAGCATTCGTGTAGTATTTGGAAATGGGAGCATTGAATCCATTACCGGGAGGAGGATACTGCAAGATATATATGAAATGGGGCCATCACCCAACCGAGTGTCCACTAATAAATAAGTATCATGGTATTCCAAAGAACATATTATTCAATTTTTTCAAGTCTGTAGGACACAAAGAGAAGGATTGTCGTACGTTCAACTTAATGAGTGAGTGCACATCATATATGTATAGGATCTATGGAGATAATTTTGTAGCCTAAGAAGGGGGTATGCAATACAACAACCAAAGAGATTTTAATCAAGGGAATAGAGGAATCTTTGGAAGAGTTCGAGGTAGAGGGAATTTTGGTAGAGGAGGAAGAGGACCGAATATTATATGTTATAATTTCAATCAACCTGAACACTTGGCACATGAATTCCATAATCCATGTATGACATGCACATGTTTCAGAGAACAAGATCACTCGACAAAATATTATCCCCGAAAAGTTGCAAAGTGGAAGGCTAGAGGAAACCAGAATCTAAATCTGAATGTGTAGAAGATATCGACTGAAAGATGCAATGAAGGACCAAGAGTAGCAGTAGTTATGCATGGAGGAGCTAGGACAGGGAGTGATAGGACAAATGAAGTAAAATAGACTGAATAGTGGGTAAGAAATTCAACAATTCCTATGTCATCCCTTGAACCTCAACAAGAAAAGGATACATATCAGAAAGCATCAAAGCATCTGTGCCTTGTATAGAATATCGCATTGTGTAAGAGAGGCCAATTGGAAAGATAAGCATGCTCAAAAAATTCCTAAGAAGTTGTGTGTATCTAATAAAGGATGAAACTATGTTAAGTACATTATACGACATGATTTATCACTGTACCATAAGAAGTTAAACTCCTTCACACAATGGATGGTAAATCAGGTATTGTGCAGGAAGAGAACCAATTAATGATTCATATTTAGTGTGTAGATTGGAGACTATGATGTGGATAATGTTATCTTGGACTTAGGGTCTGATGTGAATGTGTTACCTAAGAAGACATGGGATTTCATGGGAAAACCCAAGTTAGTTTGGTCTCTTGTTCATCTAAGGCTTATGAATTAGCACAAAATAGTTCCAATTGATCATTTGACAGGAGTAAATGTGAACATAGATGGGGTGCGCAGTGTGGTAGAATTTGAATTTATTTAGATCATGGATGATAGTAAACCATATCCAACATTGATGGGATTAGAATGGGATTTTTATAACCAAGTGATCATCAACTTGAAGAGGAGGGAGATGATATTTGAAGTTGGATATTTGAAAGTTATTGCAGCCTTGGTCACATTGCAACAGACTAATGCAAATAAGGTTTGGCAATGAGGAAGAAAAAATTGCACAGATATATACAAAGGAGAGGTGTAACACCATGTTTCCCCCAGTCTGTAAAAATAACTATACTAGCCAAGTATTGTGGCAAACTCAGAAATGTGAATGTGTGATGTGAATGGACCTTGTGAGAAAAGGTCGATGAATGTAAATAATATTATGAATATATATATTTCATGACTACTGAGAGGGGGGTGTACTAAAAAAGAGACCACGATGGCTGAAGAAAGGTGGTGAAAGGCACCTGGAATGGTGGCGTTAACTTCCACCGAAACCAATACCGTATTTGGACTTCACTGGCCCGGAGAACCAAGAGTGGCCCACTGGCCCCGAATTAAATGACTCGCCCGGTTGGTAGGTAAATGGATCCTCATGAGTAATGAGGGATGGGGGTGAACCGCCCATCCGCAGATTCCTCAGACCTGACCACCGCAGGGAAAATTGTGCCACATGCAACCTCACCAAAAAGAGAAAAGGAAGGAAGAGTGTGCGATCAAAGGCAGATGCGAGGGAAAGAAGAAAGAACTCTAGAAAATACAGAGTGAGTGATAGCGGAGAAGAAGGAGAGTAACCTTCGTTCTTGGTCACTAGCAAACAAAGAATCAGCCTCACAACATCGTAGTCTCAGCTTAGGGGTGGCTAGTGGTAAATCTGTTGGGAGTCGCTGAGCCTACGGTTGGGTGGAAATGAGCACCCCTCTCAGTAGTTGCATCACCTAGTGTTTTTCTAATAAGTGTTATATCTTGTATCTTGAAATTTATATGATGACATGTATGTTCATAGTCTGTGCAATTATGAATGGTTTCAGTGTAAGACTGTCTGCATGGTGTTTTGATCAGAAATGATGGCTGCATGTTTTTATTGGAAAGACCACATATGGCTTATGTTTATATATATATATATATATATATATATATATATATGATGAACTAACACAGATTTTCAAGTCTACTCTCGGGAGATTTGTTCCTATGTTTGTCCTACCTGATGCCTTGAATAGTTTTCCTCATGAAGGCACCCTTTCGAGACCACTTCCTTACCTTTGAGAAGACATTCTAGTTTGATCTTCAAAACCTAGTGTAAATTAACTGAGGATCTGAAGGAGGATGTTATAGTTTGATCCTTAAACTCTTGTACAAGGGAGAATGGTCCTCGTAGATCCCAAAATTTCGGCATTTTGGTACCTGGAGTACCCAAGGGTGATTCCCCTTGCACTCACAAGTCCTGAAACCCCGACTTGTGAAATCCCAAATTATTAACGTGGGGGGGAATTAAGAGTTTTCGGAGTTTCGGCACCCGGAGTATCTAGGTGTGAGTTTTCTTGTACTCGCGAGTCCTGAAACATCGATTTACGAAATCCCAAAATGGCAGCGTGTGGTTAAGTATTGATCGACGGACGAGATCCTGTCGGAAGATCTGAGGTCAGTCATGACTGTTAGATTGGAGGAAGAAATGAGGGTGTTAATGCCTCAACCCCTTTCCTTTTTATCTTCGTAAGTAGTGAAGAAATTGGGACCATAGATCCCCAAGGTCTGTGGGAGTATCTGGACCGTCCTTTTATAAGGGCATGTGGCGGTCGGTAAGCGTTTCAATGTTTCTGCACTAGGGGTATCAAAGGGCAAGAACCCTGGTCATCGCGAGTCACAAAATCCCAACAACCAAAATCCTGAAATAGTTTAAAGCGTGGATAAGCATCGCACAAAGAACAAGATTCTGTCGAAAGATCTGTGGTTAGTCACGACTGTTATATTGGAGGAAGAAATGAAGGCATTAAATGCCTCAACCTATTTCTTTTATCTTCGTGAGTAGCGGAGGAATCGGGACCGTAGATCCCAAGATCCATGTAAGTTACCTGGACCATCCATTTATAGAAGACACATGGCTGTCGATCGATGTTTCGGCACCTGGGAGACCAAACGGCAAGAACACTTGTCTTCACAAGCTGCGAAATCCCAGTAAACGAAACCCTGAATCAGTTTAAGTGTGAATAAGTTTGAGAAATCTAGGATTTGATCATGACTGTTGATCATCCTGAAAATATCATAACGGTTGATCGTGGGTAAAGGCCGCAGTCGTCCATCAGAGGGACATGTGGTTGCTAGTCGGCATTTCGTCATTTCGGCGCCTGGGAAACCAAAGGGTGAGAACGCTTGTCTTCACAAGTCGTGAAATCCCAATACCTAAAACCCTGATGCACTCTGTGGCAAAAAGGAGGAGTCTCGAAAGGATATATATCATCCATCGGAGGAGACGCGTGGTGAGCAGTCAGAGTTTGGGGAAAGCTCTAAAATCCCATGGACCATTGGATCCAAATCCTCGAGGATCGTTGATCTCCTACACGAATCCCCATATCGAGATTCGAGGATTAGAGTGACAAGAGTTTTGGAGTCGTTGCATCGTGAACTCTCGGTTCATGAAACTCTGAAAAGATCTTAACCATCGGATCCAAGACATCGAGAGCCATTGGATCTCATACAAGAACTCGAGTATTGGGTTTCGGGGTTTGAAGAGTCGAAAGACTTGACTCTCTTGCATTTTGAACTCCTGATTTCTGAAATCTCGATATGGCCAGAACCGTCAGATCAGGGGAGGCTTATAGCCGTTGATCTCCCTTTGGAGGGGAACTTTAGAGATTACGGAGTTTCGGGTATTCAAAAGAGAGAGGAAGAGACATTGCATCGTGATTCCCTGAATCGTGAAAAGCCAGTAAGTGCTTTGTCGATTTAGCACATGGTCATGTGGACAAGAGCCAAGCGAGGAGCTTGTCACTCACCAACCCTTTCAGGGTTTGGCATTTTGGGGTTTGCATAGTCAAAAGACTCGACTCGCTTATATCACTAAGTCACGAAATGCGAAAAGGCGACTAGTTGTTTGGCCGGTGGTCATAACCAACGATCACATGTAGGTGTAAAAGGGAAGAGCTAGCTTGTGTTAAGCCCCCGTAGGACTTCAGGGATTCTGTCCCTCAAGAAAAATCAAAACAATTATTATGTCGTAGTGGGTGTGTTACAAATTGGTATCAGAGCATGGTTACAACACTTGGCCTGCTTGGGCTCATGAACGAGTTGCATAGAAGCTCCATTCAAAACACTCCTAAAAGGAGTAACCCCCTATGTTAACCTTCCTAATCAAAAGACAAAGTTAAGAATGAAAAAAAAAAACCTACTGTGTGTGTGCATGAGAAAAATACGAATTATGTACTGGTTATAAATAAATATAAATATTAGCTAACAACTAGCGTTTTTTTCCTTTTGCACACAAGCGGACGATCAGCCGCGGGAAATTACAAACGTATAAAATGGTGACTCACCATGAAGTGGGGGAAGGCTCCCACAATAGATATGAAGAGTCTAATGAAAGGAGGGCAGTAGGGACCCCTCTAGATCTAGCCGAGACTGTGAGGAGCCTCATGGTCGAATTACAAAGCTGCAAGGCTGACAATGAAAGGATGATGAAAGAACAAGAAAAACAAACAGAAATTAATGTGGTTTTACTGTTGAGCTTATCCCATTTACAAAGACAAATGTAGCATGAACCAGAAACTCAGAAACATGGTCATCTCAGTGGCCACACTCAGAGGAGCACCTCGAAAAAATTCCACCCCAGAGATAAAAGACAAGCGTCGGATGATTCCTCTGAGAAGGAAGATGGCAATTTGGAGGGCTCTTCTAGTAGCAGAACCAATTCCTATTCCTGAAAGAAACAAAAGAAGAAAAATCCTTCCAAAGGTCATAACTTTGAAGAATTCAGAAAAGGCAAACCACCCTCCTTCGATGGTGAAATAAAGAAGGGAGAGGAAGCAGAGGCTTGGTTGCTTGGACTAAAGAAATATCTTAGATTCCATGACTTTTCAGAAAATTTAAAGGCCCGAGTGGCCACCTTCAACTTGAACGAAAAGGCTTCCATTTGGTGGGAAGACCTTAAGAATGTGAAAGGGGTTCGCGAAGAGGACCTGTCTTGGGAACGGTTTGAGAAACACTTCTAGAAGAAGTATTTGTCAGAAAAATATTTCGACGAAAAGACTAAAGAGTTTTATGAACTCAAACTGGGACAACTCACTATAGAAGAATATGTCAACAAATTCCTCGATTTGTTGAGGTATGTACCCTATATTAAAGTGGAAAAGGAAAAGGTGCAACGCTTCATCAGTGGACTACCTAAGGACTATCAGAATAAAATTGAATTTGATGAGCCAAAGACTCTAGAAGGCACTATTCAAAAGGCAACCTATTGTCATGAACAGTTTGGGCATTGAGTAGAACCTCGCAAAGGATGGAAATAGAAGAATAGTTTCAGATTTCAGAAAAAGGGGATTAAATTCCCAGGATTTAAAAACTATAAGAAGAATCCAAGAATGAGCTTCCCATCCTGTAGTGTGCACCAGTAGAATTTTCCCTTCTTGAGCGGAAATAAAACTTCTGGACTCATATCAGTGAAGACTGATAACCCAAAGAGAGAACCTTTGAAATGTTGGGGTTGCGGGGAAGAACATCTATTGAGAGATTGTCCACATCAACAAAAAAATAGTTGGAGGATTTATAACATCCAGGAAGCTACCATCATCAATGATGTGGCCATGAGTGTGCCGCAAATCTATGCAGCCTTGGATAATAACCAAGCCGACCACCAAGCTTTAGTGGTGGAAATAGAAGGTATTATTCCCAACCATCTAGTATCTGTTTTGATTGACCCTGGTTCAAATTTGAGTTATATAGCCCCTAAAGCTGTTGATAAGTGTAAACTATAGCCACTAAAACATACCAAGCCATGGTTGGTATAGATAGCCACTGGAACCAAAAGAAGGGTAGCAGAGGTTATACCAGCCTGCCAGTTGATGTTGGGTAGATTCCCCACCCAAACAACCCTTAACTTATTACCCCTAGGATCGTATGATCTATTTATTGGTATGGACTGGCTAGCCGCCCATAAATCCAGATTGGACTATTACCATAAAACCTTAGAATGTGTAAGTAAGGAAGGGAAAAAGATGACCCTTCAAGGGATCCGAAAACTTGTCTCAGTAAGACAAATATCATCTCTGCAAATGAGAAAGTATTGTCGAAAGGGATGTCCCCTATATGAAATACAGGTGTTGAAAACAATCAAAGGTGACAAACCAAGCCCTGACGATCACCCTATCCTGAGAGAATACAGAGATGTATTTCGAGAAGAGGTATCGGTCTACCTCTGAGAAGGGACATAAACTTCTTGATACAACTTTCACCGAGAGCAGTGCCAATGTCTAGGACACCCTACCGGATGAGCACACCCGAGTTAGTTGAACTCAAATTGCAATTAAAAGAAATGATGGATAAAGGTTATATTCGACCCAGCATGTCTCCATGGGGAGCACCAGTCATGTTTGTGAAAAGGAAGGATGGTACCCTTAGACTGTGTATAGATTATAGGCAACTCAATAAGGTAACTATAAATAACAAGTACCTCTTGCCCAAGATTGATGAATTGTTCGATCAATTGGGGGGTGCGTCTATTTTCTCAAAGATTAATTTGAGGTTGGGATACCATCAATTCCGAATCAAGGGTGAAGACATCCATAAAACTACCTTCCGGATGAGGTATTGTCACTATGAGTTCATGGTAGTTCCATTTGGGTTGACCAATGCCCCTGCCACTTTTATGTGCTTGATGAACAATGTACTCAGTAAATTCCTAGACAAATTTGTGCTTGTTGTTATTGACAATATATTAATTTACTCCAAGAATAGAAAAGATCATGAAGAGCATCTTGGACTTGTGCTGCAAGTGCTAAGAGAACATTAGCTCTATGCCAAATTCAGCAAATGTGAATTCTTCCATAAGCAAATACATTACTTAGGCCATGTTCTATCTAAATAAGGAGTAGCAGTAGACCCTGACAAAATCAGGTCTATCATGGAATGGCCTACCCCAAAGGATGTTTCGAATATCAGATCCTTTATGGGATTAGCAGGATACTATAGGAGATTTATAAAAGAATTCTCCAAGATTGGTTGTCCAGTCACTGCCCTCCAGAAAAAGGGGACAAAATTCATGTGGACACAGAAATGTGAAGAAATATTTCAAACCATGAAACATCTACTGACCCATGCACTTATGTTGAAGATCGCCAATCCCAAAGCTAACTTCCTCATGTGAATAGATGCCTATAAGGAAGGGATCGGAGGAGTCCTTATGTAGGGAGAAAGTGTGGTCTGCTATGAATCCCGAAAATTGAATGAGCATGAAGTCAACTATGTGACCCATGATCTAGAGCTGGCTACCATCGTGCATGCCTTGAAAATGTGGAGGCATTACCTCCTGGGAAGAAAATTTGTACTTATGATAGATCATTGTGGATTTTGATATCTGTTTGATCAACCAAAGCTCAATGCTAGACAATCTAGGTGGATTACCCTCCTTAGCGATTTTGATTTTGAAATCAAACATATTAAAGGAAAAGAAAATAGGGTGGCGGATGCCCTTAGCAGAAGTATGAAAACAATTCACCTGGCAGTGGTGAGCACCTGTGAAACGGATGTCAAAGAAAAATTTAGAAATGCACAAGAAACAGATCCCTTCGTCCAGACCGTGACCATGTACCTACAGCAAGAACCCGCTAGAGTAAAATATGAAGGCTACCAGATGACCGAAGGAGGTCTGCTCAATTACAGAAGAAGATTTTATATTCCAGATTGTGACGACTTGAAGAGGTTCATACTAGATGAACTGCATAAAAGACCCTATTCTGGTCATCCAGGATACCAGAAAATGATCACGGCCACCAGGAAAGAATTCTATTGGCCTAGAATGAAGAAAGACATAGTTGAGTACTTGGCCAAATGCATAGAGTGCCAACAAGTTAAAGAAGAACACCGACACCCAGTAGGGTTATTGCAACCTCTACCAATCCCAGAATGGAAATGGGAAACCATCTCCATGGATTTCATCACCGAATTACCGACCTCGACCAAATAGAATGACGCCATCATGGTAGTGGTGGATAAATTAAGCAAGTCTTCTCATTTCATCCCCGTCAAATTGACTTGCAAGGCATTAGATATCACCCAAATATTCATAAAGGAGATATTCAGACTGCATGGCATGCCAAAAGAGATCGTGTCTGATAGAGACACGAAGTTCACTTCCAACTTTTGGAAATCACTGATGGCGGGTTTAGATTCCAAGTTTCCATTTAGCACCGCCTATCACCCTCAAACTGATGGACAGACAGAAAGAGTGAACCAAATACTTGAAGACATGCTAAGAATGCATGTAATGCTTCAACCCAAGAAGTGGGAAGACTACCTGCCACTAATAGAATTCACCTACAACAACTGCTACCAAACATCCTTAAAGATGAGTCCCTTTGAAGTCCTCTATGGTAGACCATGCAAAACTCTTGTCAGTTGGAGTAATCCCGTAAACAATATTTCTTTTGGACCCGACATGTTGAAAGAAATGGAACAACAAGTGACTCAGATAAAACAAAACCTGAAGGTCGCTCAGAATCGACAGAAAAGTTATGCCAACCAAAAGAGAACTCCAAGAGAGTTCAAAGTGGGAGATCATGTATATCTCAGAGTTAGGCCTAGGAAAAGTTCCCTGGAAATGGGATCTTGTGCTAGTTATCACCTCGGTATTGTGGACCCTTTGAGGTTCTAGATAGAGTGGGACCTGTAGCCTATAGGCTAGCACTTCCTCCCACAGTAAAAGCACATAATGTTTTCCATGTTTCATTATTGAAGAAATATGTACATGATGCTAACCATATAATTGAATGGTCTGTGATCCAGGTGGAACCGGAGGGAGAATTTCTACCAGAACCTCAATTCATACTGGACAGAAAGGAAACCCCGCTTCGAAACTGAACCATTTCACAGGTCAAGGTGCAGTGGAAACATTTTGGCTCAAATGAGGCTACATGGAAAATGGAGGATGCCATGAAATGGACATATCCGATTTTTTTTACATCTATACATGCATGTCAAGTTGATATATAGAAAATTGAGGATGATGTTCCTTTAAGGGGGAGGGAATTGTAACACCCTGTTTCCCCCAATTTGTAAAAATAACTACACTAGCCAAGTATTGTGGCAAACTCAGAAATGTGAATATGTGATGTGAATGGACCTTGTGAAAAAAGGTCAATGAATGTAAATAATATGATGAATATATATATTGTAGCATTGCTGAGAGGGGGGTGTACTGAAAAAAAGACTACGATGGCTGAAGAAAGGTGGTGGAAGGATCTTGGAATGGTGGCATTAACTTCCACCAAAACCAATACCATATCTGGACTTCACTGGCCTAGAGAACCAAGAGCGGCTCACTGACCCCGAATTAAATGACTCGCTAGGTTGGTAGGTAAATGGATCCTCATGAGAAATGAGGGATGGGGGTGAACCGCCCATCCGTAGAGTCCTCAGACCTGACCACTATGAGGAAAATTGTGCCACACACAACCTCGCCGAAAAGAGAAAAGGTAGGAAGAGTGTGCGATCAAGGGAAGACGCGAAGGAAAGAAGAAAGAACTCTGGAAAATATAGAGTGAGTGATAGCGGAGAAGAAGGAGAGTAACCTTCATTCTCGATCACTGGCAAATAGAGACTCAGCCTCGCAGCATCGTGGTCTCATCTCAGGGGTGGCTAGTGYTAAATCCGTTGGGAGTCGTTGAGCCTACGGTTGGGTGGAAACGAGCACCCCTCTCAGTAGTTGCATCACCTGGTGTTTTTCTGATAAGTGTTATATCTTGTATCTTGAAATTTATATGCTGACATGTATGTTCATAGTCTGTGCAATTATGAATGGTTTCAGTGTAAGACTATCTGCATGGTATTTTGATCAGAAATGATGGTTGCATGTTTTTATTTCAAAGACCACGTATGGCTTATGTTTATATATATGATGATGAACTAATATAGATTTTCAAGTCTACTCTCAGGAGATTTGTTCCTGTCTTTGTCCTACATGGTGCCTTGGATAGATTTCCTCACGAAGGCACCCTTTCGAGACCACTTCCTTACCTTCGAGAAGACCTTCCATTCTAGTCTTCAAAACTTGGTGTAAATTACCTGAGGATCTGAAGGAGGATGTTATAGTTTAAGCCTTAAACTCTTGCACGAGGGAGAATGGTCATTGTAGATCCCAACATTTTAGCATTTCGATACCCGAAGTACCCAAGGGTGAGTCCCCTTTCACTCACAAGTTCTGAAACCCCGACTTGCGAAATTCCAAATTATTAGCGTGGGGGTAAATTAAGAGTTTTCAGAGTTTCGGCACTCGGAGTATCTAGGTGGGAGTTTTCTTGTACTCACGAGCCTCAAAACTCCGATTTACAAAATCCTGAAATGGTAGTGTGTGGTTAAGTATCGATCAATGGATGAGATCCTATCGAAAGATCTGAGGTCAGTCGCGACCGTTAGATTGGAGGAAGAAATGAGGGCATTAATGCCTCAACCCCTTTCATTTTTATCTTCATAAGTAGCGAAGAAATCGGGACCATCGATCCCAAAGGTCCGTGGGAGTATCTGGACTGTCCTTTTATAAGGGCACATGGTGGTCGGTAAGCGTTTCGGCATTTCGGCACTCGGGGAATCAAAGGGAAAGAACCATGATCATCGTGAGTCGCAAAATCCTAACAACCAAAACCCTGAAATAGTTTAAAGTGTGGATAAGCATCGCACAACGAACGATATTCTGTCGGAAGATCTGCGATCAGTCACGACCATTAGATTGGAGGAAGAAATGAGGGCATTAAATGCCTCAACCTCTTTCTTTTATCTTCGCGAGTAATGGAGGAATCGGGACCATAGATCCCAAGATCCATGGAATTTACCTGGACCGCCCATTTGTAGAGGACACGTGGCTATTGGTCGACGTTTTGGCACCCAAGAGACCAAAGGGAAAGAATCCTTGTCTTCGCAAGCTACGAAATCGCAGTAAACAAAACCCTGAATCGGTTTAAGTGTGAATAAGTTTGAGAAAGTCGAGATTTGATCGTGACCGTTGATAATCCTGAAAAGATCATAACAGTTGATCATGCGTAAAGGTCACAATCGTCCATCGGAGGGACACGTGGCTGCTGGTTGGCATTTTGACGTTTCAACACTCGGGAAACCAAAGGGAAAGAACCCTTGTCTTTGCAAGTCGCAAAATCCTGGTACCTGAAACCTCGATGTGCTCTATGGTAGAAAGGAGGAGTCTTGAAAGGATCTAGATCATCCATCAGAGGAGGCGCGTGGTGAGCGGTTAGAGTTTGGGGAAAGCTCTGATATCCCATGGACCATTGGATCCAAATCCTCGAGGATCATTGATCTCCTACATGAATCCCCATATCAGGATTCAGGGATTGGAGTGACAAGATTTTTGGAGTCATTGCATCGTGAACTCTCGGTTCATGAAACTTAGAAAAGATCTGAACCGTTGGATCCAAGACATCGAGATCCATTGAATCTCATACAAGAACTTGAGTATCAGGTTTCGGGGTTTGAAGAGTTGAAAGAATTGACTCTCTTTCATTTCGAACTCCCGATTTCTAAAATCCTGATATGGCCAGGACCGTCAGATCAGGGGAGGCTTATAGTCGTTGATCTCACTTTGGAGGGGAACTTCGGAGATTATGGAGTCTTGGGGATTCAAAAGAGAGAGGAAGAGACATCGCATCGCAATTCCCCGAATTGTGAAAAGACGGTAAGTGCTTTGTCGATTTAGCACGTGGACATGGAATAGGGTCACGTGGACAAGACCCAAGTGGGGAGCTTGTCACTCACCAACCCTTTCAGGGTTTGGCATTTCGGCATTTCAGGGTTTGCAGAATCGAAAGACTCTACTTTCTTATATCTTTGAGTCGCAAAATGTGAAAAGGAACCTAGTTGTTTGGCTGGTGGTCATAACCAATGATCACATGGAGGTGGAAAAGGGAAGAGCTAGCCTGCGCTAAGCCCTCGTAGGACATCGAGGATTCTGTCCCTCAAGAAAAGGAGAAAAAATTATTATGCCATAGTGGGTGTGTTACAAGAGTGATCCAGAGGGTCATGTGGAATAGTGCAAGGCTTTCTGGAGTTCAATACCATAAATAGAGTGGATGCACATATTTAGACACACATTAGACACAATTCCAAAGAATTGGTATTTGGAATTGGAAATGCGGGGGTAGACAACAAGAAGGGAAGAACTAGTCCAAAGGTTCAAAATCACATTTACATTTTAACATGAATCTCCATATATAGATGCAGTGCTGCAAGTGATTCGAATGAATATCTTCTCGGAAGAAGATAAGATGGAGGTGGTACTAGTATGCAGTGTGCACAAAGACAAGATGACTATCTATGAGATACTAGAGCGATATAATGTAGCTAAGGAAGAGTATGATGAAGAGGATCCAAATAATGTAAAAGTATCAGATATAGAAGGAGAACAAATCGTACAAGGGCCAGATATTGAATCCATCGCATATACACAGCCTATAAAGATGTGGAAGGTAAACATTGGGGCGATAGAGAATCCCAGTCTTGCACAGATAGGTGTTGATTAAGGTTGGTTGTCATTGATGTCAACCCTTGAAGAAATCCCCATAGCGCAATGTTTTGGGTAATGGACCCAAGATTGTTTGATGTAAATATGACTCATTATTGTTTTTTCATGGTTGATAAGAAGTAAATATGGATGAACTCCAAAGTGGTCCCCTTATGGTGAAAGCCATCACGGGA
Source organism: Picea engelmannii (assembly GCA_009831015.1). Taxonomy (NCBI): domain Eukaryota; kingdom Viridiplantae; phylum Streptophyta; class Pinopsida; order Pinales; family Pinaceae; genus Picea; species Picea engelmannii. Next base: position 887,370 of record ML779639.1, on the reverse strand, counting down.
AGACATTTTGCAGAGTAAGAGAAACCATGCTTAATTGTGGAATAATGAGATGAAGGACAATGAATTTTCAAGGAAACTATCCTATATGGATAGTTCTTTTCATGTTATTTCTGGTGGTATGTAGAACGTCACATAACTCCTCACGGTTAGAGAGTTATGACCATGTGAAGTTGGAGAACCCAAGTTTGGGTAATGGGCTCAAGTTTGTTTGATGGATAATGGTATGAATTTTTATATATTTGAAGGTAATACTATTCTATATGGATATTACATGCCATTCCATTTCTTTTGGTATGTGTAATTTCAAATAACTCCTCACAGTTTGAGAGTTATGGCCTTACGAAGTTGGAGGACCCTCATATGTCATCTAGAAGTGCCAAAAGGTTAAATTAGTCAAAGTGGTTTAAGATATTTTAAAAGGTAAATAATAAAGTGAAGTGATGAATGTATTATAATTCAAAGTGAATACAAAATAAATCATTTCAATAATAAATTTAATGGAGAAATTAGAATTGGGTTAACCCTAAAATAAGGAAAGTGGGCCAAGTGCCCTAGAAGATGTTTTTAAAGAAGCTACTTGGAGAGTATAAATAAGAGGAAAGGATCTCTCATGTTAATTAAACTTGTGCATATTGAATATATGTAGGTTTTTGAGGTAACCAAGGATATCTAAGACGAATTGTTGAGGGAAGGTGAAGAAAAGAAGGCTGAAATGCAAGGAAGGATAAATTCTTTTGATGGTGTTTTCTAAGGTATGTTATTTATAGGTCATCTCACCATTGTCGCTATAACTATTTTATATAATGATTCAGATCGTGAAATTACTACGACATTGATAAAACATACCCAAGTATATATAGTAAAAAATTCAACTTGTGGGTCGTTTTATTTTGGGAGTAACACTCCATGGAAAATAGGGTTTGTGGTTGGTCCTGAAACTAGTCAAAAACAAGTGTTTCGTGTAAAAACGTCAGAACATCTTCATAACAAATAAAAATTTAGTGAGAAAACATGTGTTGGATAGGGTACAATATATGGTATGTTGTGTAATAGTTTCATATCAGTTCAACGAATATTTTGTGTGGGGCACGTTCTACAAGGTCTCTCTCTAGAATAAGCCAAAATTCAACAAGGTATGTCATTTTTTCTATAACTCCTTTTATGAGAGGTTTCAAGTAGTTACACCTAGATTAATTGCATAAAACAAATTGAATAACATTGTATATCAGTTTCAAATATTTATACATTACAGGTTCAAAGTTATGATTAATTCAAGTTAGGGTTGTTGACTAATCCAAAACTAGGCATGTGAGACTAAAGAAAAGTTTGATGAAAATGCTAGTCTCTTGTTGTTAAACTTAAGGAAGATTTGCAGGAATGTGATCATATACACCAGGTCTATTACAGAGCTACAAATCATATTTAGATTATGAAATTGATTAGGGCTTTTGGTTGAGGTACATGTTGAGTACATGGTTGAGACAAGTAGTTGATGAGTTGACACATACATGACATGTATAGTTGATGATGTTGGTACATATTGATGAGTCATAGTTGATGAGTAGTTGACACATGATTGGTACATACTTGGTACATGGTTGGATGCACTTGTTTATGGTACAGGTTGATTACAGATTGTTTGGTATAGGTTGGTGCATGGTTAATGCACTTGTTTATGGTATAGGTTGATTGCAGATTGAGGTACAGGTTGATGCATGGTTGATGCATGGTTCATATTTATTGGTATGGGTTTACAATGGTATATCTCATAGTGATAGTGTGAGAGTGGTTCCATCATTCTACTTCTACTTCAGGGTGGCAGGATGGGGAAAGGACATGTGGTTCTAGCTACCTTCTGATTATATCCGGAGAACATAGGTGGTTGTAGCCAGAGAATTGGGGAGTTGGAGCTTCCCTCGGGTTGTAGCCTTAGAAACTAGGGGGCTGGAGCCTCCTTCGAGTTACATCTAAAAAAAAAATGAAGTTGGTGCTTCCAATGAATATAATTCTTCAAGACATATAATAAAAAGCATTATGTGGTTTTCTCCTGATTTGGGTTTCCACATAAAACACTAGTGTACTATGTATGTGTGTGATTGTTTATTTCTTACTGCTCATTATTGGATAATAATTCTACATTGATATAACATTTAAAGAAAAAGGATTGTAATAACGCTATTACTGATTCACCCCCCCTCTCAGTAATCCAACAATTGGTATCAAAGCAGATTCCTTCAGAAATAAGTTTAACCACTAAAAGGTAGATCATGGAGAGTACCAACTCATATAAAAATGGAATGTCACAGTTTGATGGACAAAAGTATGCTTTTTGGAGCATAAGGGATTTCAAGTTTGGCAATCAATTGTAGACGGATACACAGCACCAATAGTTCCACCAACAAATGACAAAGCAGTGAAACTTTGTGAGAAGAATTCCAAAGACAAAAATGCACTTTTGAATGGTCTCAGTGATACGGTATTCACCAAAGATCCACATTGTAAATCTACTAAAGAGATTTGGGACAAGCTTTGAAATAATTATGAAGAAGATTCAAAAGTCAAAGCAGCAAAGCTTCAAACTTACAGAGGTCAGTTCAAACAACTAAAAATGAAGGAAGACGAAGATATCGCAGCCTAGTTCTTACGAGTAGATGAAACAGTGAATGAAATCATAGGATTGGGAGAAGAAATCAAAGAATATGTAATTGTTCAAAAGGTACTAATATCTCTTCCTATGAGATTCAACCCTAAGATATCAGCACTAGAAGAAATATCGGATCTAAACTCAATAATCATGGACGAACTGCATGGAATCTTCACAGCATATGAGATGAGAATTGAATAGGAAAATCAAGATGTAAAAGAAGAAGCCTTCAAAGCATCCAAAAGATCAAAGAAAAAGAAAAAGGAACAAGAAGAATATAGTAGAAACAATGACATCTTGGA
>ML779639.1:850609-880739 GCA_009831015.1 Picea engelmannii | reverse complement strand
ACCCATGGATGGATAGTATACATCATGTTGTTTCCGGTGGTATGTGGCATGTCACATGGATCCTCATGGTTGAGGAGAAATGAATTTTTGAAGATGACAAAGTGAATTGAAGAAAGAAGTACATGTAGGCCCTAAAGATAATTAAACAAAAGAATTACAAAATAAGAAAGTGTCAGGTCGGCCTTAATGTTAAAAGGAAGTGACATAAATGGTACAAATAAACATCATTATACATAGATTTGATACAAGTCAAATTTCAGAGGAAATAAGAAGTAAAGAAGGCCGGATTTCAAGGGAAGATGAAGTCTTTTGGTGATGTGTTCTAAGGTATGTTATTTTCAGGTCATCTTACCATTTTTGCTATAACGTTTTTTATAGAATGATTCATATGGTGAAATCTCTATGGTATTGAGAAGACATATCAAGGTACCTCTGGTAAAACGTTCATCTCTTGATTCACTATAACTATGGAGATACACTCTGTGGAATATAGGGTTTGTGACCAGTCCTGAAGCTAGTCAATAAACAGGTGTTCCAGGTAAAAAAGTCATAACTTATTCATCAAGAATCCAAACGAAGTGGGCCAAATTTCATTGGAAACAATACAGAATGTAGTTTCTTTTATGTGAGTTTCAGAATCAGATGTTGATTATTGAACACAAGGCATTATGTGCAATTTCACTCTCCTGAATAGACCAGAATTGAATAAAGTCTACCATTCTTTCTATAACCTCTTTTTGGGGAGGACTCAAGGAGTGAAAATTGGAGGAGTTTCAGAGAATACATTGAGTAATATTATCTACAGGATCAAAGTACTCCAAGAATTGAAGAATTGCAGAAATTGAAGAAGTCTCGGGAAGCATTATCAGGTTCTATGTGATGATTGGTTGATGTTGATGATTTAATTTAAAGTTTTATTATCTCTCATATATTCTTGGGTGGAAGGAAGGGGCAAGGATGGAGAGTTCAAATCTCTCTTTATATTGGAGGATTGTATCTTCCTTTTGGAGGTTTATCCCTCCCTTTACATTTGGAAGTTGTAGCTACCTTTGGAAGTCATTACTTCCCTTGAACAATAACTATTGATTATTTATCATATCTTGTGCATGGTGTATTGTGGTGTATTGGTGTAACTCTTATACTATTGTTCATTTCTCATTGGATATAATTGAATGGTTTAAGTATAATCTGAAAAATGTTTTAAATTGTACTTGATACTAATTCACCCCCCTCTTAGTATCAACAATTGGTATTAGAGCGGGTTACCTTCAGTACAGTTTAACCACTGGAAGGAAGATCCTATGTAGAAATGGAAGGCAACACTCGAAATGGGATTCCACCATTTGATGGAAGCAATTTTGAATACTAGAAAAATATAACGGAAACTTTCTTGAAATCTCTTGGGGTAGATGTTTGGTTCTCAGTTGCTTCAGGATACAATGCTTTGAAGAAACCAATGACTACAGCTCAGAAGGAAGCAAAAAGGAACAACAAACTGGCAATAGATACCATCCTGGATGGATTGAAAAATTCAATGAAATCCAAGGTGGGATCATGTGCATCAGAAAAATATCTTTTGAAAAAGCTACAAGAACTTTATGCAAGGGAAGAAGCAAAAAAAGAAGAAGAAGTTGAAGAAGATTACAACATCTCAGATTTCAAAGAAGAAAATAGAGGTTAGTTCTTTTTATTTAATTGTGAAGGAGTAGGACATGTTGAATTTGAATGTACTCATCCAAGAATTGAAAGAGATGACAATGAAGAAGAAGAAAATCGTGAAGTATAAATGATTCAACAAGAAGATGAAATCTTAAAAAATTGAAGCATGTTGAAATTGAAAATAGAAAGCTCAAAGACACGCGTAGAAAACTAAGAAGTGAATTGGGTAGTTATGAAAATACAGTTGTACGCTTAAAGAAACAATTAGAAGACTTTCAAAAACTAAGAGAAGAAACAATTTCCTTGAGAACTCTGCTCGAAGAAGCAAGAAGAATAGCAGAAGTAAAGAAGGTACAAATGATAAAAAAAGAAGAAGATTGTGAGAAACTTGAACAAGAAGTTGTCTCATTGAGGAGGAGCTTAAGAAACTCTCAAGTGCCAAAATAATTAACACATCTTGGATGCATGGGTGAAACTTCATACAAAGAAGATGAAAATACCAACAAGAAGGTTGAAGAAAGAGCTACACAAACAGTTGATGAGAAGTGGACCAGGATACCAGAAAGAAGGAATGATTACAAAAGAGATGAATATCCAAGAAAACCTCCTACCTTCAGGAATCAAAGAAGCTTCAATCAGTATGAAGGAAACTACAGAAGAGTATATCATGAACCCAGATGGACTACATCACAAAGAAGGTCACTTACTCCAAAGTATCAAAATTTCTTTCTTGGTCATTGTTATACTTGCAAAAAATTTGGACATAAGGAAATTAATTGCAGAATCAATGAAAGGAACAAATTTGCAAGAAACATGAATGGTGTAAACAGAAGATATGGAAATAATCATGGATTTGTCAACAGAAGTTATAATTCATTGTATCCATTGATGGAAAAAAATATTGTATGCTACAAATTCAATTATCTTGGTCACAAAGCACGAGATTGCAGATATATGAATGAAGATGTCCCTATGCCAACCACAGTATGGAGAAGGAAATATATTCCAAACAATGAAGATTGTCGAATAACATTAACAGCTGAAGAATGTAAAGAAGAAGATGAATGGTACATAGACAGTGGATGTTCTTCACACATGACCAGGGATCAAGACAAATTCATCATCTTGAAGAGAAAGGGTGGCAATGTTGCATTTGGATATGACTCATCTGCCAAAATACTTGGAGAAGGTGTAGTAGAGCTTGGAAGAAAAAGTGTAAAAGCAAAGAATGTTCTATTGGTTGAATACTTGAATCATAATCTACTCAGTGTTAGTAAAATGTGTGATCAAGGACACACTCTTACATTTGAATCTCAAAAATGTAAAATCAGAGAAAATAACTCAGGAAGATTGGTTGCAACTGCAAAAAGAAGACCGAACAACATATACATCCCAAACATGAAGAAGAGAGAGAAGATAGAAGCCACACAAAAGGATTCCAAGGAAGAAAAAGTCGCAAAGACCAAAAATAAGGATGAAGTATTATTGAGTGCCACATGTTTAGGGGGAGCAGCCCCAAAGAAGAAGGTTACCTTTTGCCATTAAACTTAGGGGGAGAAGCCATACCCTTTTCCATTGATGTCAAAGGGGGAGCGAAATTGGGATCATGATGATAGGGGGAGCATGAGTGTCACCATCAATGACAAAGGGGGAGATTGTTGGAAGATTGGTTGTTGTCATTGATGTCAACCCTAGTCATGGATTTTGGACTGCAAGATTGATAAAGGTATTTGGACATGAAGGACAATGAACATGCATATACAACACCCATGGATGGATAGTATACATCATTTTATTTCTGGTGGTATGTGGCACGTCACGTGGATCCTCATGGTTGAGGAGAAATGATTTTTTGAAGATGACAAAGTGAATTGAAGAAACAAGTACATGTAGGCCATGAAGATAATTAAAGAAAAGAATTACAAAATAAGAAAGTGTCAGGTCAGCCCTAATGTTAAAATGAAGTGGCATAAATGGTATAAATAAACATTATTATACATTTGTTTGATACAAGTCGAATTTCAAAGGAAATAAGAAGTAAAGAAGGTCGGATTTCAAGGGAGGATGAAGTCTTTTGGTGATGTGTTCTAAGGTATGTTATTTTCAGGTCATCTTACCATTTTTTCTATAACTTTTTTTCTAGAACAATTCAGATGGTGAAATAACTACAGTATTGAGAAGACATATCAAGGTACCTATGGTAAAAAGTGTATCTCTTGATTCACTATAATTATGGAGATACACTCTATGGAAGATAGGGTTTGTAACCAGTCTTGAAGCTAGTCAATAAACAGGTGTTCCGGGTAAAACAGTCATAACATTTTGATCGAGAATTCAAATGAAGTGGGAAAAACTTCATTGGCAAGAGTACAGACTTTAGTTTAGTTTGTGCAGGTTTCAGAATTGGATGTTAATTATTGAGCGCAGGGCATTTTGTGCAAGTTCACTCTTCTGAATAGACCAGAATTGAATAAAGTCTACCATTCTTTCTATAACTTCTTTTTGGGGAGGATTCAAGGAGTGAAAATTGGAGGAGTTTTAGTGAATACATTGAGTAATATTATCTACAGGATCAGAGTACTCCAAGAATTGAAGAATTACAGAAATTGAAGAAGTCTCAGGAAGCATTATCAGGTTCTATGTGATGATTGGTTGATGTTGATGATTTAATGTAAGTTTTTATTATCTCTCATATATTCATGGGTGGAAGGAGGGGCAAGGATGGAGAGTTCAAATCTCTTTTGATATTCGAGGATTGTATCTTTCTCTTGGAGGTTTATCCCTCCCTTTACATTTCGAAGTTGTAGCTACCTTTGGAAGTCATTACCTCCCTTGAACAATAACTATTGATTATTTCTCATATATTGTGCATGGTGTATTGTGGTGTATTGGTGTATCTCTTATACTATTGTTCATTTCTTATTGGATATAATTGAATGGTTTAAGTATAAGTTGAAAAATGTTTTAAATTGTACTTGATACTAATTCAACCCCCTCTCAGTATCAACAGATTTTAGTTGTTAGAGAACACAGACTATGTGTGTAAATTAAAGAAGGCCTTGTCTGGTCTAAAATAGGATCCTAGAGCATGGTACTCTAGACTGGATAAGTATCTGCAATGGGCAAGGTTCAGAAAACGAAGTGAAGACAACAACCTCTACATCAAGGTAAGTCAAGGTAATATTTTATTAATTGAAGTTTATGTTGATGATATTATTTTTGGTAGTGATCATGACAGGTTAAGCCAAAAATTTGCAAAAGACATGCAGAATGAATTTGAAATGTCGTTACTTGGAGAACTATCGTTCTTTCTGGGACTTCCGATACGTCAAAGAAACCAAGGAATTTTTATTTCTCAAACAAAGTATATCAGAGAAATGCTAAAGAGGTTCGGAATGGAAGATTGCAAATGAGTTATCATTCCCATGCAAACCAGTTGTAAGTTGAGCAAAGATGATGATTCGAAGCCTACAGATCAGAGGCAATATAGGTCAATGATTGGTAGCCTACTATATGTGACAACATCCAGGCCATATGTAATGCAGGTAGTTGGACAGGTGGCACGATTTCAAGAAGAACCAAAGGAATCACATGTAGTAATAGTAAAGAGGATCTTCAGATATCTCAATGGAACAGAAGAGTTTGGATTATGGTATCCAAAAGGAAAAGATCTATCACTTATTGCCTACACAGATGCAGATTGGGTAGGTTGTATTGATGATCGATGAAGCACTAGTGGAGTAGTGTTCTACTTAGGTGAGTGTTTGGTATCATGGCTAAGAAAGAAACAATCATCAACATCTCTATCTACAACTGAGGCAGAGTGTATTGCAACAACAACATGTTGTACACAGGTTCTTTGGATGAAACAAACTTTGACAGATATACAGGTTGAGTATGATGAGCCCATTCCAATATATTGTGATAATACAAGCGTCATTAGTATCTCAAAAAACGCGGTGATGCACTCCAAGACGAAGCACATTCCAATCAAGTATCGCTTTCTATGGGAACAAGTTGTAGAAAAGAACATTAGAGTTTAGTATGTGGGAACAAAAGAACAAGTGGCAAACATCTTTACAAAACCACTTCCATGGGAAGCCTTTGAATATCTTCGCCAAAGACTTGGAGTTGTTTCTACTCCAAAATGAATGATTTTTGAATTCTTTTTGAATGCTTATCTGTAATATACCAGATATAAAATTTATTCGAAACATAAATTAAATGCTAGAAATGGCATAATAACAACAATATAACCAAAAAATTCACCACAATAGCACTGAAATGATAAGAGAACAATAACAGAAATAGCACTTTGAATCTAAAAGCAATGTTCACGGGCCTCTTCAAGGGGGCAACCTCCAGTTGAGAAGAGATTTATTACAATAATATCCAATTTGGGTTTCTCATACCCTCGACTCCTATTTATACTAAAAAGAAGCATCTAGAGGAAGATCCTTCTAGAAGCGAAAGCTTCTATTAGGTCTTCTTACATCCGTCTTATTCTATTTTATTGAAAGGACTTATTAATATTGAATTTATTACATATGAATATATTGTTATACCTATGTGCGGGTTAGGACCCTAACATGTCTGCCCCCTTAAAAACAACCTTGTCCTCAAGGCTTGAGATGAGGAAATTATTGCAGAATGGTAGCTAGTTCCCAAGTGGCATCTACTGGAGTTGTATCTTTCCACTGGACTAACACTTCCTTGATGGTTCTCTAACGTAGGCAACGCTCACGCTGGTCCAAAACTGCTTCTGGTTGTAGCCAAATGGATCCTTCTTCAACTAACTCTGGAAGGTTGGTTTGAATTTGGCACTTAGCTCCAATCACCTTCTTTAAGCATGAAACATGAAAAACAAGATGTATCTTTGAATGGTTGGGCAAAGCTAACTGATAGGCTACTTGTCCCAGACACTTGAGAATGGTATAAGGACCATAAAATTTGGGCACTAGCTTCTGACAATGCTCCGACTTGAGGGAAGTTTGCTTGTAAGGTTGAAATCGAATAAACACTTGATCCCCTTTTGCAAATTGACGTTCAGAGTGACCTTGATCTGCTTGTTGCTTCATGCGATTATGTGCCATGACCAAATTCTCTTTAAGTGTATGGAGAATAGCCTCTCAAGTTGTAAGTGTTAGGTCAACCACCTGGACCATCGAGGCACTTGGTAAGTATGAGAGAACTGAAGGTGGGTTATGTCCATATACTGCTTCAAAAGGAGTCATGCATGTAGTTGTATGGTATGAAGTGGTGTACCATCATTCAACTAGGGGTAACCATTGAGCCCACTGATTTTTCTTTTCCAAAGAAAAACACCTCAAATATGTTTCCAAGCACTTGTTGACAACTTCCATTTGGCCATCAGTATGGGGATGATAAGATGTGCTGAGATGTAATTCGGTGTCTTGTATCTTGAATAGTTTTTGCCAAAAATTGCTTGTGAAATTTGGGTCACGATCAGAAACAATAGAGTGTGGCATGCCATGAAGCTTGAAAACTTGATCCATGAAAATTTGAGCCATCATGGATGTTGTAAATGGGTGCTGAAGGGCATAGAAATGAGCATACCTGGAAAGGCGATCAACAACCACCATGATGACTGATTTATTTCCCGATTTGGGTAAGCTAATAATAAAATCCATAAAGATATTCTTCCAAATAGCAGGTGGAATCGGGAGCGGTTGTAGTGTGCCAAGAGATTTGACTGTTTCTCCCTTGTTGCATTGACATACATCACATTCAGCGACAAAATTATGAATTTCTTGTTTCATACCATCCCAGAAAAAGGAACGTTTGACCTTGCCATAGGTTTTGGTGAACCCAGAGTGCCCTGTTGTGGGTGTAGCATGAAGCTTAGAAAGTACCGTGGATTTAACCTTTGATTGTTTACTTAAATATAAATGGCCTTTGTATCGAAGTTCATCATGGAGCTAAGAGTACCCTAGGGATGTTGAAGCATTGGACTGCAATTGTTGGATCAACTGTGAACTTTTGGGATCTTGTAGCCATTCCTAGTGAACGGCTTGGAGCCAATCTGGGACAATGAATGAAAGAGAAAAAAGGGACCCTTCACCTTCATATTTGCGGGCAATTTCATCCACAACCACATTGTCTTTGCCTTTCTTGTAAATGATCTCATAATCATATCCAAAGAGCTTAGTCACCCATTTTTGTTGTTCTGGGGATGAAATGCATTGTTCCACAAAATACTTGAGGCTTTGATTCTTTGTTTTAATTTGGAAATGTTTCCCCAATAGATAAGGGCGCCACAGATCAACGAAATTCAAAATAGCCAACATTTCCTTCTCATAGATAGATTTGCCCAGATTTCTTTTAGATAGTTGCTTGTTGGTAAAGGCCAAAGGTCGACCCTCTTGCATAAGGAAAACACCAATTCCTTTCCCTGAGGCATCACATTCCAACACAAAGGTCTTTGTGAAATCGAGAAGGGTGAGGATTGGAGTGGTACACATGGCCATATTCAAGGTGTGAAAGGCTTGAGCAACAGCTGGATTCCAAGTGAAAGAGTTCCTTTTGAGGAGAGAAGTGAGAGGTGCTGCAATCTTCCCATAATTCTTAACAAACTTGTGATAATAGCTTGTTAAGCCCATAAATCCACACAAGATCTTAAGATTCTTTGGGTGAGGCCAGTCTTGCATAGCTTCAATCTTTTTAGGATCCACCTTGACGCCATTTTTTCCAACTAGATGATCCAAGTATTCTACTTCTGAGGCGCCAAAATCACATTTAGACTATTTCAAGAAAAGTTGGTGCTGAGAGAGTAGATGGAGAACTCGATCCACATGAATAAGATGGTTTGTCCAGGTTTTTCTATAGATGAGAATATCATCAAAGAAAACTAAGATAAAATGGCGGAGAAAAGGATGGAAGACATTATTCATGAGGCTTTGGAAGGTGGAGGGGGCATTACACAAGTCAAAGGGCATGAACAAAAACTCATAGTGGCCCTCGTGAGTTCTAAAGGCAGTCTTGAGAATGTCTGCCTCTTTCATACGTATCTGGTGGTAGCCTAAATGAAGATCCAGTTTAGTGAAGAATTGGGCACCACTCAATTCATCCAGGAGGTCATCAATGACATGAATGGGGAATTTGTCTTTGATGGTAAGTTTGTTGAGGGAAGGGAAATCAGGACACATTTGCTATGAACCTTCTTTCTTTAGGACCATGACCATAGGAGAAGAGTAGGGGCTCATACTAGGGTAGATAATGCTTGCATTAAGGAGTTCTTGGACCATTTTCTCAATTTAGTTTTTTTGGAAAAAGGGGTGATGATACAGATGGATATTGGGAGGAAGGCTTCCAGGTATAAAGGAAATGGAATGATCATGAGCACCACGGGAAGGAGGCAGTCCTTGGGGAGTGGAAAAGACCAATTTATGTTTAGAAAGGATGGCTTGGAGGCCTTGCGGGACCAAGGGTGTCTCTATTTCTTGTATGGCATGGATTTGGGTAGCTTTTCCATGCGATGGGAACTAATGATCTCAAATGAACCGGCGGTGATGCCTTGGAACCTATATTGGTGGCCCTCCTGGTCGAATTGCATGGTTAAGTCTTTAAAATCTATGAGAATGGGACCCAAAGTCCTTAGCCAATTTACACCCAACACAATGTCACAACCTCCCATGTCGATAGAAAACATATGGGTTTCAGGTGATAGTCACCAATTTGGAGATGCACATTTTCACAATGCCCTCCACAGTTCATGGAACCACCATTGGCAATCATGATTTGGAATTTATTGACGACGTGGATGTAGCAATGAGTTTCTTGGGCAATGCGGCAATGAATAAAATTATGGGTGCTTCCACTATCAACCAGAATAATGACCGTTTGATTCTTGATGTAACCAATTAGATTGAGGGTTTGGGGAGTTGAGAAGCCAGTGAGAACATTGAGGGAAATGACTGGTTCTACTTCAGGAGGGTCTAAGGGAGGGGTTATGTCACTGGATTCAGGTGACTCAGACACAAGGGTAGTTTCTACAACATCTTCCGAAATATCCTCGGAGATGGCCATAAAAAGATTTTGTTCTTTACACTTGTGGCCTAAGAAATATTTTTCATCACAGTTATAACAAAGGGCTTTGAGTTGTTCACCCATTTCAGCCTTGGTCAATTTTTTGATCTTTAGCGGAGCAGAGGGAGTAGTGGGATTTACTGGTTTAGGGCGAGGGATAAAGGAGGGTTTTCGGTTTTGAGAGGATACCACCTGTTGTGCTTCTTTAGATATTTTAGTAGCCTCCACCTAAATCTGAGGCTAAGCCATGAGGACATGGTCCCGAATCTCATCCTTGGGGCCGTTGATAAAACACTCTTGGAAAAAGGCATCATACATGCCCTATGTTCTAAAATCCAAGCGCTCAAAGGCAACTATAAAGTCTTCCATTGTTCATAATTGTTTCAACTTTGTTAAATGACCCAAATGGTTGGTGTCAGTGTTAAAGTGTTCATAAAGCTCTGCCACAAAGTGTGTCCAAGCAATATACCCTTGATGAGAATTTGTGCTCCATTTCCACCGTTCTTGATCTAGATGGAGAACACCATACCAGAGTTTGGCCAAGTCATCTGTAATGTCATATAAAGAGAAATAATGTTCCATTTGGGTTACCCAACCAGTGGGGTCTGAGCAATCAAATTTGGTCACATCCACCCATGGAAGGCGTAGGTCACGTTGAAAGTGATGGTTCTGAGAGTTATTAGAATGAGAGGAATGATCACCTTCAGGATGTGGAGGTGAGGAAGAGGAAGGGTTATCTGTAGGAATATGCAGTTTGGTCCAGAGTGCCGAAAAGACCGATTCAATATGGGTGGTGAGGTCTTGTTTGATTTCCTCCATTAAGGATTGGATGGTTGTATTGATGGTTGAAACATTGGCACTGATTTGTTTCACTTCTTGTTGGGTTTTGATGAGACCATATTGCAAGGTGTTGAAGCGAGCTTCCAAGTCTTGGCTACGGGTATGGGCCATGAGGATGGGGGAACTGAAAAGGAGTGGGCGGGGTCAATTTTTTTTCTGAAAAATGATATGGATGAATGTGATAAGGGTGAAAAGATGAATCCAATGAAATAGGTCTCAAATAATGGTGAAAAAAATTCTGCGGAGTTATACTCCGGTCTAAAGAATACTACAGAGACGAAATGCCCAAATGCTTAACTAGAAAGAAATGTGTATTTACTTGGCAACCCAAACACAGTTGTGCGGCAATAGATCTTGTCTGTTTTAATTTGTTTATGTTTTTGTCCGCAAGGGTTAGGTATTCAAGGGTTCTATAGACAAGGTTTTTCCCTGTGCTATAGCTCTCTGATATACGTACAGGGTCCAATAGTATTACTCGGCCCAATATCTCAGGGCACTAACTAAGGAGGATAGACTGTGCCCTTAGCCATACTACCCGACTACCCAGGTACTAGAGAGTATCTTCCCAAGTGTTGTCCTCGATGACACTATAGTAGTCAGGTGGCCAATCGGTTTATCTAAAGAGGGCTTCAAGTAATCTAGGTCGATCTGTCCATAGGTGTTGTCTGATGCACTACCACTCGAAGGGGTACCAACAGGGGTTACAAGGGTGGCCAACAGATGTGCGCTTAAATACCACTTGTATTTCCTACATGTATGAATCCCTCAACTGCGGCTTTATCCACGTAACGACAGATTTTTGTCGCTTAAAGACGCCGAAATACGTCTCTACCCTGAAAAAAAATTTAACCCACACTTTCTTCTAAGGAAAGTGTTTTGATACCACTTGTAATATACCAGATATAAAATGTATGCAGAACAGAAATAAAATGCTAGAAATTGCAAAATAACAACAATATAACCATAACATTCACCACAATAGCACTGAAATGATAAGAAAACAATAACATAAATAGCACTTTGAATCTAAAAGCAATGTTCACAGGCCTCTTCGAGGGGGCAACCTCCAGTTGAGTAGAGACCTATTACAATAATATCCAAGCTGGGATTCTCATACCCTCAACTCCTGTTTATACTAAAAAGAAGCATCTAGAGGAAGATCCTTCTAGAAGCGGAAGCTTCTATTAGGTCTTCTTACATCCACCTTATTCTATTTTATTGAAAGGCCTTATTAATATTGACCTTTAATACATCTGGATATATTGTTCTACCTATGTGTGGGTTAGGACCCTAACATTATCTTATATGTCTTAGATGTACACAAGGAAGCACCATAAGAGGACAGTTCAGTCAGGGGGAGAAACCCCGGATGGAAAGATACCTTTGTCATTGATGACAAAGGGGGAGATATTTATCAGATGTAGAGGATAGAGGCATGGTTCCAGGAGGAGCAGATTTATTAGATGCAGAGGACAGAGGAATACTTATCAGATGCAGAGGATAGAGGCATGGTTCCAGGGGGAGCATGAGTGATATGATTTCAATATTGCATCATAGTGTTGTCATCAATGCCAAAGGGGGAGATTGTTACTTAAGGTTGGTTTTCATTGATATCAACCCTTGAAGAAAGCCCCATAGCACAAAGTTTTGGGTAATGGACCCAATATTTTTTGATGTAAATACGACTCATTATTGTTTTCTCATGGTTGATAAGAAGTAAATATGGATGAACTCCAAAGTGGTCCCCTTATGGTGAAATCCATCACAGGAAGACACTTTGTGGAGTAAGAGAACCCATGCTTAATTGTGGAATAATGAGATGAAGGATAATGAATTTGTCATGGAAACTATCCTATATGGATAGTTCTTGTCATGCCAATTCCGGTGGTATGTAGAACGTCACATAACTCCTCACAGTTAGAGAGTTATGACCATGTGAAGTTGGAGAACCCAGGTTTGGGTAATGGAACCAAGTTTGTTTGATGGATAATGGTATGATTTTTGCTATATTTTAAGGTAATAATATTCTATATGGATATTATGTGTCATTCCATTTTTGGTGGTATGTGGAATGTCACATAACTCCTCATGGTTTGAGAGTTATGGCCTTACGAAGTTAGAGGACCCTCATATGTCATCTAGAAGCCCCAAAAGGTCAAAGAAATCAATGTGGTTTAAGAGATTTTAAAATATAAATAATAAAGTGAAGTGATGAGTGTATTATAATTCAATGTGAATACAAAATAAATTATTTCAATAATAAATTTAATGGAGAAATTAGAAGTGGTTTAACCCTAAAATAAGGAAAGTGGACCAAGTGACCTAGAAGATGTTTTTAAGGAAGCTACTTGGAGAGTATAAATAACGCTTCAGCATATTGAATATCTATAGGTATCTGAGGTAACCAAGGATATCTAAGCCTAATTTCTAAGGGAAGGTGAAGAAAAGAAGGCCCAAATGCAAGGAAGGATAAATTCTTTTGATGGTGTTTTCTAAGGTATGTTATTTACAGTTCATCTCACCATTTTCACTATTAAATTTTTTCTATAATGATTTAGACTGTGAAATTTATATTCCATTGAAACAACATACCCAAGTATCTTTGGTAAAAAATTCATCTTGTGGTTCGTTTTATTTTGGGATTTACACTCTGTGGAAAATAGGGTTTGTGGCTAGTCCCGAAACTAGTCAAAAACATGTGTTTCAGGTAAAAACGTCATAACTTATTCATAAAAAATACAAATTCAGTGAGACAAAATGTGTTGGTTAGGGTACAGTCTGTAGTATTCTTTGTAATAGTTTCAGATCAATTCAATGAATATTTTGTGTCGGGCATGCTCTACAAGGTATCTCTCTAGAATAAGCCAGAATTCAACAAGGTATGTCATTTTTGCTATAACTCCTTTTCTGAGAGGTTTCAAGTAGTGAAACCTCGAGGAATTGCATAAAACACACTAAAGAACATTGTGTATCAGTTTCAGATATTTATACATTACGGGTTCAAAGTTATGATTACTTCAAGTTAGGGTTGTTGACTAATCCAAAATTAGGCATGTGAGACTAAAGAAAAGTTTGATGAAAATGCTAGTCTCTTGTTGTTAAAGTTAAGGAAGGATTGAAAGAATGTGATCATAAACACTAGGTCTATTACATAGCTACAAATTAGATTTGGATGATGAAATTGATGAGGGATTTTGGTTGAGGTACATGTTGAGTACATGTTTGAGACAAGTAGTTGATGAGTTGACACATACATGAGGTGTATAGTTGATGATGTTGGTACATATTGATGAGTCATAGTTGATGAGTAGTTGACACATGATTGGTACATGGTTGGATGCACTTGTGTATGGTACAATTTGATTACAGGTTGTTTGGTACAAGTTGGTGCATGGTTGATGCACTTGTTTATGGTATAAGTTGATTACAGGTTGAGGTATAGGTTGATGCATGGTTCATATTTATTGGTACAGGTTTACAACGGTATATATCACAGTGATAGTGTGAAAGTGGTTCCATCATTATACTTCTACTTTAGAGTGGTAGGACAGGGCAAGGATAGGTGGTTGTAGCCACCTTCCGGTTGTATCTGGATAACATAGTGGGTTGTAGCCTCCTTCTGGTTGTAGCTAGAGAATTGGGGAGTTGGAGCTTCCCTCAGGTTGTAGCCTGAGAAAATAAGGGGTTAGAGACTCCTTCCAGTTGTAGCTAGAAAACAAAGGAAGTTGGTGCTTCCAATGAATGTAATTCTTCAAGACATATAAGCAAAAACATTATGTGGTTTTCTCCCAATTTGAGTTTCCACATAAAACACTGGTGTACTGTGTATGTGTGTGATTGTTTATTTCTTACTGCTCATTATTGGATAATAATTATACATTGATATAACATTTTAAGAAAAAGGATTGTAATTACGCTATTACTAATTCACCCCTCCTCTCAGTAATCCAACAATAGGAGATTATTGGAATGATGAGATAGTTGAGACGATTGTAGATTTACTCCGAGAATACCAGGACCTATTCCCAATGACATTTTCATAGGTGAATGGAATAGTAGGAGACATAGGAAATATGAAGATTCCACTAAAACCAGGAGCTAAGCCAGTGCGCTAGAGGTCTTATAGGTTAAATATGAAGTACAAGGAGAAAGTTAAGGATGAAATAGATAGGATGTTGGATGTAGGAATCATCTAACCAGTAGAAGAGTCTGATTGGATCATTCAAATGGTGGTACAGGACAAGAATATATGAGGAATCAAGATTTGCGTAGATCTAAGGAAGTCGAATGATGTACTGGAAAACGTAGGAGGCCAGGAAACTTACTCTTTCACAAGACTATTTTTTTGATGGAAGGGGGGAGTTATCAATATAAATTTATGCCATTTGGATTAAAAAATTCCCCTATGGTGTTTTCCATGGTAGTGGTTGACTCATTTAAGGATTTCATCCATAATTTCCTAGAAGTCTACTTGGATGATTGGATGGTGTTCAGTCTACTGAAGGATCATATAGAAGTTCTTAGACTTATGTTGGATCAGTGAAGGAACTATCATAATTTGTTGAAATTGAAGAAGCATACATTTTTCACACCATTTGGAATTTTTTTGGGACATTTAGTGTGAAAACGGGGACTATTAGTAGATCCAGCTAAAATCACAGTCATTATGGAGTTAGAACCACCTACATTAGTCAAACAGTTGAGGGAAACATTGGTTCACACAGGTTATTACAAGAAATTTATCAATGGATATGAATAGACCACGAAACCAATGGAAAAGCAAAGTTTCAATGGAATGATGACTATTAGAAGGGGCTGGACACATAGAAACAGGAACTAGTAACCGCGCCAATTTTAATTTTTCCAGATTGGAATAAGGAGTTCCATGTACACATAAATGCATCATCCATAGAACTGGGAGAATTATTATCACTACCAAAGGAAGGATATATAGATCACCCAATTTGTTTTGCAAGAAGGAATTTGTCTATAGTAGAGAAAAACTATACAACCATGGAACAAGAAGGATTGGAAATGGTCTATGCACTACAAAAATTTAGGAATTATTTATTGGGGTCTCACTTTAAGATGTATACAGACCATTATGCATTAAAGTACTTAGTAAAAAAGCTATTGTTGGGGGGAATAATATGAAGGTGGATATTATTATTTTAGGAATATGAATTTGAGGTTGTAGTGAAACTAGGGAAGTTGAATGCAGGACCAGATCATCTATCATGCATATTTTCAAGAGAAAATGCAGGAAATTTAGATGAAAACTTCCCAGATGTGGATTTAGTTGAAGGATGGTAGATGATTACTTCTCAGACATCGTGTAGTTTCCAAGCATAGGCATGGCTCCATCCAAGATGACCATAGCATAGAAGAAACAACTGGTGGTGAAAGCATAATATTATTAGTTGATTGCAGGGAATTTATACAAGTTGGGTGCAGATAGAATATTGAGACGTTGTGTGTTGGAACACAAAAGGTCGATGATACTTGAAGAAGTGCATGATGGAATTGTTGGAGGACATTAAGTGGGGAGAGAAATCATAGAGCTATCAAACACTGGCACAATAGAGGAGAGATTGGCATAGCTAGTACATCTTGAGGAGGATTGATTTTTCGCAAGATTCCATTAGGAGGTTCATACATCAAGAGAGAATGATTTGCATGATAAACACATTAAAAAGAAGAAGTTTCAAGTCATACATTTGGTACTACTCTGTGACAACAAGTTTATGAAACATTCGGGAAAGTTTAGAATGCATTAATTAGTACCCTGTTTGATTCAGTAAGTAACAAAGACAAGTGTTGCGAGGCTGGAAACCTTGAATGGATAAGTCTTTGAAGGAATGGTGAATGGAAGTTGGTTGAAATTCTATAGAGATGGTCGACAGTATGTGTAGTAATATGGGCTACACCAAAACACGTGTATTATAGTAGTTGTATCATACTAGGTAATAAAAAGAAAGAAAGTCAAATAAAAAGTAGATATACAATAAATAAAAAAGAGTAGTAGAGTACCAAGACACAAGAACTCGCACAGAAGGAATGGTCATCACACATCAAAATGACACTGCTCCAATTTAAGAGACAAGACAAAGACAAGATAGAATGTGAAGCATACAGATAAAACAACAAAGAACCAGTGTGCATTTTCGAAATGACAAGATCGTTAAAATCATTAAAGCATGGAAACAAAGGTTATGAGGTGGGAATGACAGGTCATAAAAGTGTTGTATAAGTCTTAAATGATAAATTCATCGGAAATCATGACAGATCAGTAGTACGATGGAAAAATCGCATGATGGATTTGGTAATAAAGGAGAATTTAGTTAAAAACTCATCAACCATGGTGGCATATTGGACAAGGAAGTTAAGGAATGATGCAACGGGTACAATTGCCACAAAATCACAAAACCTGTAGGAATATCATTAAGTCTAAATTAATTGTACATGCGAGCAGGAGCGAACAGAGAGAACTAGAGAGAATTGGAGAAAAGACCCATGCTATAATGACCCACGAGGAGAAACAAAGATAAATATAAGAAACCACCACAGGAAACGAGTCGCACCACTGAGAGTTGGAGGATCATTTGCAAAAATGAGAAAACAAGTGAAACAACCAGTAGTATCACCAGAGGTCGAGGAGGTATTTGTAGCTTCAGCTTCGGTACCACTGCTAGTTTTCATAGAGACTACTTACCACCAAGGACGGATGACATGCCAACAATAAATTTACTAGCCAATGGAAAGTACCCAATGGTGGTAGCACCAATTCTAGGTGGTGTAAGTGGTGATGAAGATATGCTTGAGAATATTTCCAACCTTAAGTTTATGGACCATGATATCATAGATGAAAATAAATTCCCTGAGTTGGTTAGGGATCGGTACTTTCTCACTAGGAGAATCCTAGAAATATGAGAAATCGTACTTGAGCCAAAGGAGTGGGCGTCAGGGTTGCCAAAGGTAGGAATATTGAACCTATTTAACATTCCTCATTTGGGTTGGAGTACAGAAATTAATGCACGCATGAAGGTATTATTAATTTGTGTTCATGGGGTAACACTTTAGTTGGACCCCCCAATATTGATTGATATTGTGCTGATTGTGTGCATTACAAGATTTTGCATGGTAGGAGAAGACTCGGAACTATTATTCAACAAGGTGGGAGAGAAATCCCTCTTTGAGTCAATGAAAGAAAAATTTGACACATTCAGGTGAAAGAGGGGTCTAGATGTTAAGAACATCAATGATGAAAACATGGGGTTTGTGACGCAGGTATTAGCATACAAACTACTACAAAAATGTCACATAGATGAAGTATTGGTTGCAGTCATTGCAACCACAGATAAATGTATGGAAGGATTTCATATGAACTGGGCTACCTTTTTAGTCAACAAATTTTTACAATATTGCACGGAGGCCCAGGAGAAGGAAACTAAATTTCATTATACTTGGTTGTTCATCCTCATTGTGATGGTCGTGTGGAAAGAACTTGGGTATTACTAGTGCATGTGCACTTCAAGTAGCAACAATTTGGCTACAAGGTATGCCAATTTATGGCACTCAACAATTAAAATAAGACAAAATGATAGTAACACCATATTTTTGCATACTTGGAGAACATTACCTATTTAGTTGTGCACACACCACATATATCACAAGAAACAGTAGCAACATACAAGGATATCGCGTGATTTAGAACCAACATGCAACATATGTATGTACAAGCTAAGAAGGATCTAGCACGATAATAGGTTCCAACCAGTTACAGATTGAAAATAGAAGATGTGAACTTAATAGTCAATGATTTGGAGGAAGACTGGAAGATCCCAACAGAAAAGATAGGGCCATCAGAAGAGTAGAAAGAATGAGACAAAAGTGATGAAGAGTAGGGTGAAGATAAAGGAAAGGAGTAGATGAATGGTGCAGGCAATATTCCTAGCACATCGACAACCCCCAAACAAAGACCAAAAAGGAAGGATAAGCATGGATGATTTTAGGGGCTAAATTTCTCTCATGGGCTAATTTTCCATGGTTTTTCCAAAAACGAGATTTGCTATTTTAAAAATGATTCGCCCAAATTCTATAGGATAAAATTATTTTCCCTCAAAAATCGCCAAAATTTGATAAAAACTATATAAAATCCTTAGAAATTTGAATATTTTTACAAAAATATCGCCAATCATTTATAGTTGGCATATGAAGGATTAGTAAGATTTGCCAAGGTTTCTACATTTTAAAATAAATTTCCATCCTTAAAATCATCCCTAAGGATAAGGGGGAAGGACAAGCAGGAGGGGTGCCCAAGAAAGTCAAGGCGCAGAGGCATACCCCATTTTATATATTAACGAATGACAATATGGACAAAATTTGTTACTAGATACGAGATACCACAGAGGAGATATGGGAAGAAGAAGCAAGGAAGCAAGAAGATCAACAGAAGAAAGTGTAAGATCAAATAGGAGTACTTCAGCAAATTCTAGAAGCAGCAAGCACTACGAAAGCGCATAGGTACTGGGAAGGATTGTCCACAAGGAAAAGGAGATAAGTAGAAAGCATGTAGTCTACCTTGACACAACTAATAGTAGGGCATAAAACCTTACAGATTGAGACAGACGTGTTGGAGTTTCTAATGGGAGAGTTACAAGAGAAATTAAATGTGCTTTTCCATCTAAATATAGTCGTCTCAAGGATTTCCATGGAAAGGTTACACGACTTGCAAGAAGGAGTGGTGCAAGAAATAAGAAATAGAGGAGAGGAAGAGCACATAGAATTAGAAAGAATAAAGGAAGAAAGAGCCCAATTACAAAAGCATTATGACACAACACTTCAACAAAAGAGGGAAGTTGAAGCCAGAGTAGAAGACGTTCTAACACTAGTAGAAAAAGACAAATTTATGACTAAAAATTTCATATAAATTACTAAGTTTAGTCATGTGACTACTAGTAGTATATTGTCAGACATATATAACATGACCAAATATATGACTAAAAACTTTTAGTCATTTATTGGTTGTTTTGGTGGTAACTTTAGTCATTGTTTTAGTCATTAATTGTTGTTCAATGTTCATTTATTTGGTCATGGTAGTCCATTATTGTCATCAACAAGTAGTAAATTTAGTCATTTGTATCATTTATTTCTGTCAAATGGTAGTATATTTAGTCATTGTAATCATCGTTTTTCATCAACATGTAGTATATTTAGTCATTGTAATCATCATTTTTTGTGAACTAGTAGTATATTTAGTCATTTTTATTCTCTAATTTGCATCCATTGGTAGTATATTTAGTCATTTTTGTAGTCATTGATTCTCATTAATTGGTCATTTATTTAGTTCTAGTAGTCATTTATTGTTGTCAACAAGTAGTAAATTCAGTCATTTGTATCTGTTATTGTCGTCAACTAGTAGTCTATTTAGTCATTTTGATTCATTGATTTATGTAAATTGGTAGTGTATTGATATAATGATTATTAGTTGTATAATCATTATATTTACTACAAGTTTAGTAGTAAATGTCCAATTATATAATGATATGAATAATTAGTTATTTACCATAAATTAATTATGTAATGCAAAAATAAATATAGCACTAAACTTAAATTAAAACATTAAATAACTTAGTATTAAACTTAAATTAAAACATAAAATAAAAGATAAAAGATTGATTATAACATGATCATGATAAAAAAATAATGTAATATGAAATAAAAACAAATTAAAACATATAATATTGCAATTTAAATGAACTGTGAGATTACCATATATATAATAAAAATTGTTAAAAGTAGTACAGTGTTGTGACTGGGAGTTTCCAAGTATGCAAAGACACCATGATGTAATTTCCATGAATAATGTACATTCAAACTACTGAATGTATGAAAAATCAAATTAAAACATATAATATTGCAATTTAAATGAACTGCAAAGTGATCATGTGTGTGTGTGTGTGTGTGTGTGTGTGTGTGTGTGTGTGTAAAAGTGTCCACAAATACACCATAATAAAACATATGTCATAATGAAATATCCATGAACATTAATATACATTCAAACTACTGCATAAACATAAAATCAAATTAACACATAATATTGTGAACTGCAAGATGATCATATGTGTGTGTAATAAAAAATGTCAAAGTAGTACAGTACTATCACTGAGAGTTTCCAAGTTTGAAAATACACCATAATATAAAAAATCCATGAACATGCATTCATTCAAACAAATGTCACTCAGAGTTTTCAATTCTACAAATACACCATAATATAAAATATCCCTGAACATACATTCAAACAAATGCGTAAAAGTAGTGGTCTAAGATATCTAACAGCTATGATAAAAATCATCTATGTCATTTTTTCTAAATATTTCAAAGACCATTGTGTGAAGCTTCCTTCCCTCTCTTTCAGAGGGATAGGTCCATCTATTTTGTCTTCATATAGAAAGGGTATGTTACTTGTGACCTTTATAACATTTACATTTGTGTCTCCTGATCCACTCAATTTCACTCCATGTATAATAGATAATGAGTGAATCTGTCTGATGCCCATTGATGCAGGAGCATCGCCAACATCAAGTGAGCTAGCGTGGAAGCAACAGACAGCTGGACAAGCGCCCAACACAAATTTTGAAATCACCTTGAAGTTGATGCGCAATCTTAAATGAAGCCATTAAGAAGGAGCACACTTGTATAATGTAAACAGACCTTGAGCAATTCGCTCTCATCCTTAGTAGGTAGAAGGCATTTAAAGTAGTTAATGCAAGTAGGTAGAATTGAATGTGTAGATTAGACAGTTTTAGAGCGCAAGAGGGAAACGGGATATAGACACCTTCATTGTGTATTGTAGCATTAGTAGGAGAAGAGCATAGAGAAGAGAAGCATAGAGCTGTCTAAGAACACCCATGTACAGATATTTGGATTAATAGAAAGAGTTTGATTCAAATTCATGGTTTTATGTTTGTTCTCTGTGTATTGATGTTGAATGATATGCTCATGAATGTTTGCTTCCTGTTATACATTTGCTTTATATGTTGTGTATATGATTTCATGTTTTGAGTTTGAAGTCTGAAAGGAAGTAGGAATGAGTTTCAATTGTTTCTCTATCTAAACAAGGATTTCTGCAAGGAGTGTAGTTGAAGTGTCCGCAAGGAGTGCGTTGACAAAGGGCTTAGGTAGTTTAGCTTTTGTTCTCATTCATGCAAAAGTGCAGTTGGGCACAGGAGCCGTGCAAGGAGTGCGCAGGTCGAGTGAAGTCTCAGGGTTGTGGACCTGAGTGAAACATTGAGAGACTGTTGTTGCAGGTGTGCGCAAGGTCGAAGGAAGTCAGCACTTGGAAGTGTCTGAAGGTTTCCGCAAGGAGTGCACGCAAGAGTCTTCTCTAAGACTCAGAGTATAAGGAAGCTTAGGAAGGATAAAGCCTCATAATTGTTGAAAGGGTTGCACAGAAGTTGTACCTAGAAGAATTAGGCAGGCATCGTAAGTTCACACCGCAGGTGGACAGTTTGTGGAGGAACACTTGGTCATTCGTAGAAATCGCCAAGGAGGAACAGATGGTCGGTATTCTCTGAGGAGGATTCACAAATTTCCGTGAGTCGTTAGATCTCATAGAGAAGCAGGGAAGTTACAGCGAAAGCGTCGAAGGGTTCAAAGCTCAGGAGGGGCAGGACCATAGATCCGAGCCACAAGGGCCGTTGGATTTATGCATGGGATTCTATATCAGGTTTTTGTGAGTGGAAGTCTCGTGAACTTTGCAACGGGAATCATGAAATCAAGAAACGTGACATCCCGAAATCCAAGAGGACAGTGTGGGGCCACATGAGCCAGCGAGGTGAATAGGTGGCGTGCTGCTGACACGAAGTCAACCTCCGTTGAATATTTCAGAGTTTCATGGCGAGAAGTCCTGAAACATTTGCATTAGGATTCGTGATATTGTGAACTCTGAAGTGCCAATAAAGTGAAGAAGCGTTGAAAGTCAAAGCGCATGAGTGTATCGGAGTTTCGGCATATCAAGATTCGGGAGTCCGGGAATCAAGTTGCTTGACATTGCGATCGTCGAAATCGTGATAGGGAAAATCCCAAAATCCAAAGGAAGGGTCAGCATTGACTGTATCGGGATTCGGAGATTCGAGAGTCCAACGCTTGACCACTGGATTCGTGAAGTTGCGAAGTCCGATCTCCCGAGTGTAAAGAGGGGATCTCGTGAGAGTTGTTGTGGGTGTAGGTTTCCCAATAGGGAAATAGAAGAACCATTTGGAGTTCTTCGGGCCAGTGGGAAAGGAAATATCCTGTGAGCACGCGGACCTTCCGACCTGCGGGTTGTGGAGAGGCTGTAGGCGCATGCATCAATTTGTGGTATCAGAGCGCAGAAAGGTTCTTTGCTTTCTATAGCAGAGAAGAAAGAGAATTCACCATGCCGCCAAGGAGAATAGATAGACAATCACCCGATCCAGAGGATAGGGAAATGTCGAGAAGAAGAGGCAGAAAGACGACAGATCTAGCCATGGAGAGAGATATGCGTGATCTATGAGCCAGACTCGAAGACATGGAGACAGCGGAAAGATGCACAGTCAGTGCTAGGGATCTAAGTGATTCCGAAAGTAAAATAGAGGTTGAACATGAAGAAGAAGTTGCAGTCGAAGACACAGCAAATGAACATTTGATCAAAGCTATTGCAAGGATGGGTGCAAGAGCGAAAATGGACATTCCAGTTTATGAGGGAAACTTGGATGCAGAGGAACTTCTAGACTGGATTAGATCTCTAGACACATACTTCGACTATGAAGATGTAGAAGAGGAAAATAAAGTCAAGCATGTTGTCACAAGATTGAAAGGACATGCAGCATTGTGGTGGGATGAACTACAAGCTGATAGACACTGCAAAGGCAAGCAGAAGATCAAGAGCTGGGACAGAATGATCGCGAATATGAAGGCGAAATTCATTCCTAGAGATTATCAAATTACTCTGTTCAGGAGAATGCAGAACCTGAGATAGAAGCTGATGACAGTGAAAGAATACACTGAAGAGTTCTATAAGCTAAACATCAGGGTAGGTCATTGGGAGAGCGATGATGAAAAATTTGCCAGATACATGAATGGCCTGAGATATGATATCCAGGATGAGATGAGCATGGTAACCATCCGAATGGTGGAAGATTCTTATCAGATGGCTCTGAAAGCGGAAGAGAAGCTGAGTTGAAAGCAGGGTCAGAGAGGTCGAGGTAGAAGTCATCCCAGAGGCAAATCGGTTGCCCAGGATAAATATCAGAATCCCAAGGAAGACTGGAAGAAACCTCAGACTCGAAATGAGAGAGGTGGAACCTCATAGCAAGGGAAATATGCTGAACAACGAGGGAAACATAATGAACAGAGAGGAGATTATGCTGACAATAGTACTTTTCCTCGTACTAGAGGTAGAGGAAGAGGAAGAGGTGGAGTAATCACATGCTTCACATGCGGAAAGAATGGGCACAAGTTTTACGAGTGTCCAGATAAAAAGAAAGAAAGTGGAGAAGCTCACATTGCCGAAGCATAGAGGCAGGATGTTGAGGCAGAAGACGTTGAAGGAGAAAGGTCGTTGATGATGCAAAAAGTCCTTTTGACACTAGAGAAGGAGGTGGAGAGTTCAGTCCAAAGGACTAGACTTTTCTGGACTGCTTGCAAGACCAAGGATAGGGTATGCAAGGTCATTGTAGATAGTGGTAGCATGGATAATCTCATTTCTACAAAGATGGTAGAGAAGCTGGAGCTGGAGACGATTGATCATCCAAGCCCATACAGAGATTCGTGGCTACAGAAAGGACATCAGGTAATTGTCACTAAACAATGTTTAGTTGAATTTAAGATAGGAGGATATAATGACAAGATCTTATGTGATGTCATTCCTATGGATGTTTGTCATCTATTGCTGGGTAGACCATGGAAATATGACAGAAATGTGATTCATGATGGGAAGATGAACACATACACCCTGGAGAAGAATGGGAGAGCTCACAAGTTACTTCCAATCAAGGATAAGGAAGTGAAGCCTAAAGTAAGCAACACAGTACTTCTCATGAGTGGGAAGAAACTTCTTGTAGAGGTTAAGAAGAAGGAGGATCCAAAATTCTTTGTGGTCAGGAAATCAAAGATTGTTTTGACCAGCACCAGGGTAGATGATTTACTAGAAGAAGTTCAAGAACTGCTGGAAGAGTTTGTTGATATAGTAGTGGACGAATTACCTCATTCGTTACCACCGATCAGAAGTGTGAGCCATCATATTGATCTCATAACTGGATCCAGTTTTCCAAAAAACGTTGCGTACAGATTGACGCCGCAAGAGAATGAAGAGGTTAAGAGGCAAGTCCAGGATTTGTTGGACAAAGGTTTGTTCAAAGAAAGCTTGAGTCCATGTGTTGTTCCAATAGTACTCAGTCCGAAGAAAGATGAAGGCTAGAGGATGTGTACTGACTCAAGGGAAATCAACAATATAACCATCAGGTACAAATTTCCATTGCCAAGGATGGATGATTTGATGGATTTCTTGAATGGAGCAAAATACTTTTCAAAGATTGATTTGAAAAGCGGTTATCATCAAATCCGCATGAGAGAAGGTGACGAGTGGAAGACAGCATTCAAAACCAATGAAGGGTTGTATGAATGGTGTGTTATATCATTTGGCTTAACAAATGTGCCGATTACCTTCATGAGGTTGATGAAAAAAGTCCTGAGGGAGTTCATCAGAAAATTTGTCATTGTGTATTTGGATGACATACTGGTTTTCAGTGAAACAATAGCAGAGCATCTGAAGCATTTGGCTACAGTGATGTAGAGATTGTAGCAGGAGAAGTTGTTGATAAACATGAAGAAATCCTCATTCATGAAGACAGAGCTCATTTACTTGGGGTTTTTTATTTCGGCAGATGAGTTGAGGATGGATCCAGATAAGGTGGAAGTAATCAAGAATTGGCCATCACCGAAGAACATATTTGAGGTGAGAAGTTTTCACGGATTGGCTAGTTTCTACCGAAAGTTCATCAGGAATTTCAGTGAAATTAGTGCAACGATGATGGACACAGTGAAGAAAAGATATAAATATTTTCACTGGATAGAAGAGGCTGAGGAGAGTTTTAGTCTGTTGAAGAGGAATATTACTGAACAACCAGTTTTGGTGTTGCCAGATTTCCAAAAGACATTTCAAGTGAAATGCAATGCAAGAAAACTTGCAATAGGGGCAGTCTTGAGTCAAGAAGAAGGGCCAATAGCATACTTCAGCGATAAGCTGAACGAAGCGAAAGTGAAATAATCCACTTATGATAAGGAGTTTTATGTTATCATCCATTCATTGAAGAAATGGAGGCATTACTTGATCCTGAAGGAGTTTGTCTTGTACAGTGACAATCATGCATTGTAGTTTGTGACTCAACATGAGAAGTTGAATCAAAAACATGTCAAATGGGTTGAGTATATGCAGAATTTCACTTTTGTGATTAAACATATTTCCGGTACTACTAACAAAGTTGTTGATGCTTTGAGCAGGAAATGTTTGCTATTGTAGGAGTTCAAAGTCAAAACGTTAGGTTTTGATGATCTCAGAGACATGTATAAAGATGATCAGGATTTCAAGGAAGTGTATGAAGCAACTGAGAATCCAGTTCTTAGAGATAGAAGCCAATGGGTAGAATACATGATCCAGGAAGGATTCTTGTTTAAAGGTAATCAGCGGTGTATTCTGAAATGATCCATGAGAGAGAATCTGCTGAAGGAGAAACACAGTGGAGAATTGGTAGGACACTTTGGTCATGACAAGACATTCGCAAAGTTGAATGAGTCATATTTTTGGCTGGGAATGCAAGCACATGTCAAGAAATTTGTGGACAGATGCAAAATTTTCCAGCATTCGAAGGGAAGAAGATAGAATGTAGGGTTTTATCAACCGTTGCCCATACCAGAGAGGTCGTGGGATGGAATCGGCATGGATTTCATATTGGGGTTGCCAAGAACACAAAGAGGTTTTGATTCAATATTTGTGGTGGTGGATAGATTTTCCAAAATGGCACACTTCATTCCATGTCAGAAGACCAGTGACGCAACTCACATTGCGAACCTATTTTCCAAAGAAGTCATTCGACTTCATGGCTTACCCAGGAGTATAGTTTCAGATCAAGACACCAAATTCATAGGGCACTTTTGGAGAACCTTATGGAAGAAGCTGGGAATTAACTTATCATTTAGTTCAGCTTATCATCCTCAGACAGATGGATAGAAAGAAGTAGTGAACAGAAGTCTGGGAGACTTATTGAGAAGCTTGGTGACAGAGCACCACAGCCAGTGGGACAACATATTACCACAGGAAGATTTTTACTATAATGACTTAGTTAATAGAAGCACAATGCAGAGTCCATTTCAAATTGTTTATGGCATGTAGTCGAGAGGGATTTTTGAGTTGAGATATTTAGAACAAAATGCAACTAGAAGTGCTAGTGTAGAAGATTTTGCAGAGGCGATGAAGGAACTTCATAGCCAGGTGAAGGAGCAACTGTAGAATTCAAACCAGGAATACAAGCACAGAGCCAATCATCATAGAAGACAACTTCATTTTGAGGTTGGTGATTTGATTCTGGCACATTTAAGGAAAGAAAGGTTCCCGAGAGGAACATATAATAAATTGAAGATGAAGAAAATCGGACCATGTAAGGTCTTGAAGAAATTTGGGGTGAATGCTTACGAGATTGAATTACCCGATGGGATCGAAATTTCTCTGATATTCAATATATTAGATTTGTACCCATATAAAGATGGGGAAGTAGGGACTGGAGATGAGCAGCCAGTGATCCAGTGGATGAAACAGATGCCAGTTGCAGATAAGCCGCAGATGGAGCACATACTGAACAAGAGGGTCAGTAAGAGGACCAAGCGAAAGAAATACTTTGAGTATCTGGTCAAATGGAAGAACCATCTAGTTGAAGATTCCAGCTGGGAGAGTGAAGCGGAGATCCAGAGGCATGGACAGACCGTGCACGAGCTCACGGATAGGAGCCCATGAAAATTTTCAAGCCAGGGAGTATGATGCAGGAGCATCGCCAACATCAAGCAAGCCAGCGTAGAAGCAACAAACAATTGGACAAGCACCCAACAAAAATTTTGAAATCACCTTGAAGTTGATGCGTAATCTTAAATGAAGCCATTAAGAAGGAGTGCACTTGTATAATGTAAATGGACCTTGAGCAATTCGCTCTCGTCCTTAGTAGGTAGAAGGCATTTAAAGTAGTTAATGAAAGTAGGTAGAATTGAATGTGTAGATTAGAAAGTTTTAGAGCGCAAGAGGGAAACGGGATATAGACACCCTCATTGTGTATTGTAGCATTAGTAGGAGAAGAGCATAGAGAAGAGAAGAAGAGAGCTGTGTAAGAACACCCATGTACAAATATTTGGATTAAAGAATGAGTTTGATTCAAATTCATGGTTTTGTGTTTGTTCTCTATGTATTGATGTTGAATGATATGCTCATGAATGTTTGCTTCCTGTTATACATTTGCTTTATATTCTATGTATATGATTTCATGTTTTGATTTTGAAGTCTGAAAGGAAGTAGGAATGAGTTTCAATTGTTTCTCTATCTGAACAAGGATTTCTTCAAGGAGTGCAGTTGAAGTGTTTGCAAGGAGTGCATTGACAAAGGGCTCAGGTAGTTTAGCTTTTGTTCTCATTCATGCAAAAGTGCAGTTGGGCACAGGAGCCGTGCAAGG
Source organism: Picea engelmannii (assembly GCA_009831015.1). NCBI lineage: Eukaryota > Viridiplantae > Streptophyta > Pinopsida > Pinales > Pinaceae > Picea > Picea engelmannii. The sequence continues at coordinate 852,462 of ML779639.1, read as the reverse complement.
AGTGTGCAGGATAAGTGAAGTCTCAGGGTTGTGGACTTGAGTGAAGCATTGAGAGACTGTTGTTGCAAGTGTGTGCAGGGTCGAAGGAAGTCAGCACTTTGAAGTGTCTGAAGGTTGCCGCAAGGAGTGTTTGAAAGAGTCTTCTCTAAGACTCAGAGTATAAGGAAGCTCAGGAAGGATAAAACCTCATAATCATTGAAAGGGTTGCATAGAAGTTGTACCTGGAAGAATTAGGCAGGCGTCGTAAGTTCACGCTGCAGGTGGACAGTTTGTGGAGGAACACTTGGTCCTTCGCAGAAATCGCCAAGGAGGAACGGATGGTCGGTATTCTCTGAGGAGGATTCGCGAATTTCTATGAGCCGTTAGATCTCACAGAGAAGCAGGGAAGTTACAGCGAAAGCGTCAAAGGGTTCAAAGCTCAGGAGGGGCAGGACCATAGATCTGAGCCACAAGGGCCGTTGGATTTACGCGTGGGATTCTATATCGGGTTTTTGTGAGTGGAAGTCCCGTGAACTTTGAAACAGTAATCGCGAAATCGCGAAACGCGATATCCCGAAAGCCAAGAGGGCAGTGTGGGGCCACAGGAGCCAGCGAGGCGAACAGGTGGCGTGCTGCTGACACAGAGTCAACCTCCGTTGACTATTTTGGAGTTTCGTGGCGAGAAGTCTCGAAACATTTGCATTAGGATTCGTGATATTCCGAACTCTGAAGTGCTGATGAAGTGAAGAAGCATTGGAATTCAAAGCACACGAGTGTATTGGAGTTTTGGCATATCGGGATTTGGGAGTCGGGGAATCAAGTTGCTCGACATCGCGATCGTCGAAATCATGATAGGGAAAATCCCGAAAGCCAAAGGAAGGGTCAGCGTTGACTATATCGGGATTCAGGGATTCGAGAGTCCAACGCTTGACCACTGGATTCGCGAAGTTGCGAAGTCCGATCTCCCGAGTGTAAAGAGGGGATCTCATGAGAGTTGTTGTGGGTGCAGGTTTCCTGATAGGGAAATAGAAGAACCGTTTGGAGTTCTTCGGGCCAGTGGGAAAGGAAAGATCATGTGAGCACGTGGACCTTCTGACCTACGGGTTGTGGAGAGGCTACGGGCGTGTGCATCCCCCATGGTAGCATCGTCATACAGATCCAACAACTTTACTTTGTCGCCTTCTTGGAGTTTATTATCAATACATTTCTGCAAAAACAAAAAGAAATATGCATTATCTTGAGATATGAAAAATGTTAAAACAAGATATGAAAAATGTTAAAACAAGCATTATATTATAATATTTAGCATATAATTATTGCACTCACCTTGAGCTTATTGGTACCACTATGAATATATTGCACATTATTCTCAAGTTCAACGTCAATATGATTGTTATCAATATTGAGATCACTTAGTGAATTTTTCATAGTTCTTTTGATAAGGACTTGTCCTTTTCGTTGTGATTCTCTTATAAAGTTTCCCTACATGTGGTTTCATCATGCAAAAAAAATATACAACATTCAAAAGTATGAAGAATGTCTTATTAAGCATTCAAAAGTATGAAGAATGCAAGAAATAATTTTTTGTCAAAAAGAACATTTTAAGCATGAAAATTTATGACAAAATATTCGGATAGATTAACTATCACAACAAAAATTTGATTACCTCAAATTCAACATCACTATCAACAATGTTCTTTACACAGTTCTCAGGGAGTTCTTGATGATCACTATTGTTAATTTTTCAAAATCCCACCCAGTTTCAGTCTCACTGAATTTTCTACTAAATTTAAATGCCAAATTCAGTTTCAGCACTGTTTCATCATATGCTACAGCGGTGTTTCGGCATCTGCTCACAGTGGTGTTTCAGCATC
>ML779639.1:828612-845107 GCA_009831015.1 Picea engelmannii | reverse complement strand
TTTTCGGTCTAACTTCGACCCTGGAAAAACCCACAAGGGGAAAACCAGTTAGAGAGGGATTTGTATTATTTATGAGCTTCTGAGAAATTCTTTTACAGCATTTTCATCTTTAGATATTTACACAACTTATCTGGACATTCCTGAAGCTTTGCTTCTCAATTTCTGAACTAGAAATTCGTACAACTGTACGGCAATTTATGCTGGACGGACTGTCACGAAATTCGTGCCAAAACTCTGCTAAGATTCAATTTCTGTTCCACTCCATGCTATTCAGCAACCTTGGAATGCATGCCAATGCTCCCAGAAATTTTGCTGCTGTCTCTTTTCTTCAGCTCGACCTCTCTCTTGCTCTTTCTTGTTCTCTCAACAAGAATGCTTCAGCTCCTCTCTTGTTCTCTCAACAAGACTGTTGTTGCATCTTCTTCTTCTTGGCATCTCACCAAAAAGTCTCTTGGCCTCTCACCAAGATTTTTTTCAACTCCCTTTCTCTCTTCCATTTCCAAGAATGGGTGCGCCCATTTGCCTTAATCAACTTCATGAGGGAAGGTGAGGAGTTTTCTAATCTAATGGCTGAGTTTAGATTAGATGGGTGGCTGAGATTTTGTGTCTCTTCACTCACCCTCACTTTAATCATAAAGTTATCTTTTAATTTGCATCTCACAAATTAATTTGACTAAGACCCATATTCGGCAATTTCTCCCCCTTAGGGCCTAGGGAAGAGAAACACTTGCCTTGGTACATAATTTTCATTAAAAATTTAACAACTATGACCAATATTGACATGTTATTGTGCATTCTTCGGAGCTCTATTGACATAAATTCATTTTCCTTTTGGCATCACTGCATGTTTCATATGATTTCTTTGCATGTGGTTTAACCATCATGAAAAAAAATATACAACATTTAAAATTAGCAGCAAATTGTCTCCAAGGGAACTTTTTTCTTTTTCAAACAATGAAACAACATAATCACAACAAGCATTGGTAGAGATGTAAAAAAGAGGTGCATAACATGAAACATTGTGATGATCCTTTTAATCTCTTTTAGGATATGATAGTTATGATATTAAAATCATTTAAAGCATTATTTTACAAGAAATGACCCCATTTTCCAAGGAAGTTAACCTTACAATTCATAACTTTGGATATTTGTAGTCAAGTTTCCTTAGAAAAAAGTAGCAGCATATGTCAATAGTAAAAAAACTTAAGTGTCAATAAACTCTCCATTATCTATAGTTGTGTTTCCTTAGAAAAAAGGAGCACTATATTCAATATCAAATAAAGATTAAGAATCAAGCAGAAAGGGATACCACCTGTATAGGAGAGGACATTTGCATCTTATAATAATTACCTACAAAAATTATCTCAATAAAAACAAACTTATTTATTTTGTATTTCTCTTGTATTTATATATTTCCATATACAATACCAAATCAACAAAGGAATCTTGATAATATACTGAGTTCTATGGAACCTAGGTTTGTGAACTGGTACATTGTCACAAAAGGAGAGAATGAGGAAGAAAAGAGACTGAATGCAACCTATATAATCAATGTGGCAAGGAACCTTGGATGCTCAGTTTCCCTTCTACCTGAAGACATTGTTGAGGTCAATCCTAAAATGATACTTATATTGATTTCAAACATTATGCTTTGGATTCTTACAAAAGAAACTAATGAACATGCAAGGATTTCAGGCAGTGAAAATGGAAGTGTAACTAGAAGTGTGTCAAATATTTTTATTGATGATAGTACTTCAAAGGATTCTTTATTGATGCAGGAGCATAATGCTTCCATAATTTCATGTACCTATGATAGGCCTAGGGGGTATTTTGGTTCCAAGCGATTTGGTTCCCTAAGTATTGTTTTTTGTGTATTTCCTATAATTTGAGTGATTTTAAGTGAGAAACATAGGGTAGGGTTTAATTCATAATTGTGAGGATTTATTTGTAAATGTTATCGAATGTTAGAGAACACGAGAGAATGAGGGGTTGATATATCTTAGCGCTGTAAATATCTCATGTGGATATTAGGGATTAGGAGCTCCTAGAATTAGGATTTGGATGAATGGAAAGTGGATCTAAGAGGATCCTTAGGAATATATTGAGGATTTGTTGGATCTAAAGCAGAAATAGTTCAGAATCATTTGTATATTACTATAAGACTTAGAGGCATTCGAAGTTTGCCAAAATAGCAAGAAATTGGGCTAAAGGGTTGGCCACATAGAGAGGAAATGAGGTGGAGATAGGTTGGCCAAATACATGGAGTATCAGGCCAGAGAAGGATAAGGAGAGCCTTATGTAAAAAAAATTGTATATTAATAGAATCCACTTTGTTTCAAGTGTTATCAGACTAAGTTTATGAATCCTATGTTCATTAAGAAATGATAAATCCTTATATATTGTGTAAAAGTGTGTTTGCGGGTTCAAAAAGATCAAGAGAGATAAACTTGTAATAGTGCAAAGAAGAAGTTGTCATTGATCAGATTTTAAGAATTGTGAGCAAGCATAGGAGGGATTCATGCTTTAAATTGGCATTGAAAAATATTGAAATCCTCAAAGGATCAATGGAAGGGTCCTTTAAAACCATCGAGAGAACCCTGCTATAGAAGAGGGATCTGTAGTCGTCGATCATTGATCAACGGAATGGATCGACGATTGTCATTCCTCGTTGAATTATGAAAAAGATCTAAGGAAGAAACCGAGGAGTCAAAGAATGATCCCCAATTGTCCATTTATTGGTTAGAAGTAGTACAAACTGTCAGATTAAGAGTAAGAAGTTGAATGGGATTTTAGTTTTATAGTCATCCATATTTTGGACTAGGACACCGTAGGTCATCCGATCAAAAGTGAGGCAAGGAAATGATCATTTAAATTTTGACCATTGGATCAACCCATAGTGAATAACCACCATTGGATTAAGAGTTAGTTTGTAAACAATCAGAGGTAGAAGCCAGTGGTAAGTGCATCATGGGAAAGGTGGTTTAGAGGTGGTATCATATTGTGTGCATAGCAATAATAAGGAGTCATGTCAACTGGGAAGTTTCCCCAAGATGATGTCACGTGCATTGTGAAGGATCGTTAAAACCTGTAAAAGTTCGAGTGTGTGGACCATTCATCACAAAGACTAATAAAGTTGAGGTCGTCTATCTATTTGGAGAAGTTATAAAGAGTTTAGGCACCTTTTTTATTAGCACAAGGGCATAGGATTTTATCACATGAAGTTAGTGCCCAAGAGGAAAAGGGATAGGAAAGGTAATACTCAATTTAAACCATAATTACACCAGAGAATCCTATTTAAAGGCAATTAGGAGATCACTCGATCCTTGGAAAACACCTTAGATGGTTTAGAAAAACCAAAGAAATAAAGGTTGTACAATGTGGGTAATTTTGCATCTTTTCTTGAAGAAGGTGCATCATTTACCACTTGATAATGAAAGTGAATGTATATTACAATGGAAATATATGTGAAAGGATTGGTTTCATATCCTTGGATTCAAAGCCAATTCACCTAGGTGAAGCTTCAAACTTTAAAATAACCATATGCATCCATGAAGAAGGAGAAGGGTGAATTAATTGTTGGGGATTTGAGCTCTAGAATGACTAAACTGAAATATTTTTGAGGAGTTATTCATCAAGGAGGAGGTAGGATTTGTTGTGGGGGAATACCAATAGAATGCAAAAGACATTGTGGATTTAGAAGGTTTTCTATGGATTTATCTTAATTTGCAGACATAGGTAGATACAAAATTAAGTGGTTTCAAGAACAAATCTGCATTTCTAAAAATTGTCACAACCACCTTGCTTCACACAATTGGAGAATCAGAGAAGGTGGCATTTGTTTCTTATATCAATAGCTACCTTAGAGATGATCAAGTGGTGAAAATATACCTTCCAATTGATCCTATGACAAATGATCTCTTTGAGATAGTGAAATATGGCATTCTGCTATGCAAATTGATCAATGTGGTTGTTCATGGAACCATCAATTATTGAGCAATAAATATAAAACCAGATCTTAATCTGATGCAGGAGCATCTCTCCACTTTAATCAGTTAGCCATCCAGCCCATGTCAATGCACGTATTCAATGAACAAAGGCGCAGCCTCATTTCAAAATTTGAAATTTGAATGTAATTAATGTTGTGGGCAGTTGAGCCATGGATCCGTGCCTTTGCGCAGGCATTATAGTAGATAGCCTTGAATGTTTGTAAGGCTGAGATCTAGATCTGATTTTGGACTATACAACCCATTCAATGTAATTGAATAGGGTAGGTGAGACTGGAGGGAAAAGCGCAAAGATCCCCCTCATGTAAAAGATAGAGAGATCTTCTTTGTATCATCACAGAAAAAGATCAGACAGATAGAGAGAGAGAGAGTAGAGAAGAGTCAAGACCTTGTTACAGTCTGCGCTCATAACACCTTTATAAAGAGGCATTTTTATTAATACAAATAGAAGCATTTTTTCTTGCAAGTATTTCTGTGTTGAATGAAAGTCTATGTGTGTTCTTTATATGCTGTAGATGTATGTTAGGTATGAATTTACAGGGGTTGTTTGATTTCAAGGTTAGAGGTCTTTGAGGCTTCACACCAGGAGGGTGTGATAGAACATTGCGGGTTCTGATAGCCGGTTCTTAGAGAGCACTTACAGTTCTGCGGAATTTGGACAAAGGCGTGCCAAGAGGGCACAGTAGCTGAAATCATTAGCTTAGAGGAGGACCTCAAGGTTACTGAACACCTTGGAGGCAGGGCTATGTATGAGAGACACGATTGTAGATAGAAACTCTGCTATGAGTTCTGTAGATCTCTGCCAAGTGGGCATTGAGCATATGCATAGGTTTCATTGAAGAAGAACTTCGCTGTAAGTTCGACAGAAGTTAGAATCATTGAGGATTCTAGACACTCTGCCAAGAGGGCATTGAGTAAGTGCTAGAGAGCACAGAGAGAACTCTTTGAGTTTTGGAATTTGGAGAAGATTCCAAGGAGAAGGATCTTCACAGGGCTGCTGAACACCCTAAAGACTCAGCAATAAGTTGCTTGAGCAAGTATAATCAAGAGGACATCAGATTCTCCATCTGAAGGAGAAAGAAAAAAGACTGAGTTCCTTAGAGGTCGAAGCTATAGGAAAGCTCAGGACAGATAGCACCTTTGTGTATGAAGACTCTATAGGGGTGAAGAAGTCAAAAGAACCCTTTGAGGATTCGAAATGCCAAGATCAGGAGGGTGAGTGATTTTACACACACAAGCCGCAAGAGGTTGCAGAGGCCAGAGAGAGAGAAAATCCTTTGGAAGGTCTGAGTTTAGGGAAGCTCAGGAGGAACAGCATCATTGAGAATGCAAGTGAGACTCAATTTAAAGAGTTCACAGAGGAGAGGAGCAAAGGTTGAGGACTTTTGAACTTGGAGAATTCTTCCAAGTCCGGGAAGAAAGCGTGTAAGCTCAGGAGGAGAACAACTGTTGTCAGATCAACCGAAGAGATCTGGACCACTGGTTTTCCACGTCCAGGGAGCAGTGAAGGAGCACACAGGATAGAAGAGATTCTAAGCCATTGGATCTTGCTTAGAATACCCGACAACCATTGGATTTCTAGGGAGATTCACGAGGTTTAAAATTCAAGCATAGAGTGGAGAAATCTGAAAAGTCCCGAAGAGGGCAGAGTTATCGAGATTTCGGACTTTGGGATTTCAGAGGTCTCGAGGACAAGAGATCGAGATACTCCATGGTGAAAGTCCTGAAATAGATCTGGACCATCCAATTGAGAAGGACATGTGTCGCAAGATCACCCATTTCAGGGATTCGGACATTGGGAAACACAGAGGGAAGAGTTTTTTCAACTTCGCACCTAGCGAAGTCTCGAAACGATCTGGACCGTCCATCCATGGAGGACACGTGGTGGAGATCGAGAGTCCATAGGTATTTCGGATACCAGGAATTTGATTTGACAGAGGATTTGTGTCACTGGAGGTCACAAGTCGCAAAGTCATGAAATGACGAGGACTGTCCATCTGAGGGAGGACATGTGGCAGAAATCTAGGATTTCAGGGAAAATCCTGAGAGGAAGAGTCCATTGGGATTTTGGAAATTGGGAATTTGGGAGTCCCATTGACAAGAGGTCGGGCTCTCATATTGATAAGTCCTAAAGGGAATAAGACTGTGGTCTTATGAGAAGTGGTCATATGGGCCAAAGCATATCCCAGGGAGCTAATTGCGGTGAATGTCATTTTAGTGTTTCGGCATTTCGGTGATCGGGAGATCGAGGGGACAGAGGTTCTTGACATCAGAACTCTGTGAGTCCCAAAACCCGAGATTCATGGTTGTGTGTAGAAGACCGTGAGGGTAGAAGAAGGACCTGTGGATCAAAAATTGAGATTCCAGCAGGGAATCAAAAGAGTCGCTTCGGCTCGGGGAAGGTTTTGAATGATCCTGTGAGTGGACTTTAGCTCGAGGGTCAGAAGGGGTCTAATTCAATTTGTGGTATCAGAGTGGAATTTCATATGTATATTTTAGGTGAAGCAAGGAGAAGAAAGCAGAGTGCTGAAGACTCTGTAGATGACTGTTGTAGAGTAACAGCAGGAGGTTTGCCAGGAGGGAAGATAGATAGCAAGATGGCTATTGAAGGCCGTAGATATGCTCGAAGGAAAGACCCAGAGCTGAAGAGAAGATCTAAAATAGATGAATAGCTCACTGATATAACAAAAGAAATGGAAAAGATTGCATTTCGAATGCAGCAGAACACCAAGTCGAGATGGGTATATGAATGGCCCATGAGGAAGCCAAAGGAAAAATGGCCAGTCAAGGAGTTGATGGCTAGAAGACAGCATAGGTTATTAAGAGGATGGTTGAGGCATGCTGAAAACCTCAGTGGACCTGAGGAAGTGGTTCAGGTATGTGAACCAGAGACTGGGAGAAATCTCAGTGGTGTTGAAGATGAATTGGGATCGGCTGAAGATCTCAAGGACTGTCAGGAGGGCAGCCCAGAAATTCCCAATTTCCAGGAGGGAAAAGAGTTAAGATTACTATGGGATCTCACAGATTGTCATGAGGATGGTCAGGGAATTTCACATTGCTAGGAGGGCAATGATATGAGGTCACTGCCGGATCTCATGGAGTGCCAGGAGGGCAGCAGGAAAATCCCAATTTGCCAGGTGGGTATGGGAACAGAAATGGGACTGTTTGAGAGTCTCATGAACTCAGAGGTGAGTTTGAATCAGCCCGAGGAGCTGACAGAGAAGGTGAGCTCATAGATGGATTTGGATCAGCCAAAGTAGCTGACAGAGAAGGAAGATCGGAGAAATCTTCTAATGATTGGGGGAATTGAAATATTCCTACCACATAGCCCAGTTGAGGTGAGGATTTGTGTTGCTAATAGAAGAGAGACAATAGTAGAAAGACAACTATCTATGACTGTCAAAGAAGAATTGGAGTAGATGTTGGAAGCTGCCCAAACGGAGGAAGATGAGCATTCTGAGGAGTGGCTCAATATTTTCAGCCAGGAAGCTGAAAAGACTACAACGTTGGAGATTGCAGAAGTTGAAGAAGAAGAGGCAAACAACATGAGCTTTTCTGATCTGTGTGAATAGGTTGAAGCCCTGGAGAGAAGGGTGATAGTGAAAATATTGCACATCCAACAAGTGAGGTTGGAAGCAGATGAAGGAGATGGCATGGGAGATCATTGTGATATGTCCATCTGCAGAAAGAAAATGCAACAGTGGAGACTGCAAGAACAGAGCCATCCACTAGAGCAGCTGAACGAAGTGATCGAGAAGATAAGAAGGTTGATGTTAGAGTTAGCAGAGAATATTAGCAAGGAGAAGCTAGGCAGAAAAGTAGAAGTAGTGCAGCAGCAGAAGCAGCAGTAGCGACAGAGAGATGGAGCAGATGAACAGCTCCAGAAGATTGTTTGGGATCCAGGAGGATTTCAACAGTTGAGGGTGGAAGCACATGAGCATGAGCTCATGAATTTTGTAGCTGAGGAGTATGATGCAGGAGCATCTCTCCGCGTCAATCAACCAGCTAGCCAACCCACATCAGCGCACACATTCAATGAAGAGAGGTGCAACCTCATTTCAAAATTTGAAATTTGAATGTAATTAATGTTGTAGGTTGTTGAGCCATGGAGCCATACCTTTGCGTATGCATTAGAGTAGATAGCCTTGAATGTTTGTAAGGCTAAGATATAGATTTGATTCTGGACTAGACAACCCATTCAATGTAATTGAATAGGGTAGGTGAGATTGGAGTGAAGAGCTCAAAGAGCCCCCTCATGTAAAAGATAGAGAGATATTCTTTGTATCATCACAGAAAAATATCAGATAGATAGAGAGAGAGAGTAGAGAAGAGCTGAGACCTTGTTACATTCTGCGCTCAGAACACCTTTGTAAAGAGGCATTTTTATTAATATAAACAGAAGGAGTTTTTCCTGCAAATATTTCTGTGTCGAATGCATGTCCATGTGTGTTCTTTATATGTTGTAGATGTATGTTAGGTATGAATTTGCAAGGGTTGTTTGATTTTATGGTTAGAGGTCTTTGAGGCTTCACGCCAAGAGGGTGTGATAGAACATTGCAGGTTCTGATAGCCGGTGCTTAGAGAGAACTTCCAGTTCTGTGGAATTTCGACAAAGTCGTGCCGAGAGGGCACAGTAGCTAAAATCATTAGCTCAGAGGAAGACCTCAAGGTTTCTGAACACCTTGGAGGCAGGGATGTGTATGAGAGACACAGTTGCAGACAAAAACTCTGCTGTGAGTTTTGTAGAGATCTTCCAAGTGGGCATTGAACATATGCACTGGTTGCATTGAGTAATAACTCCACTGTGAGTTCGACAGAAGTCAGAATAATTGAGGATTCTAGACACTCTGCTAGGAGGGCATTGAGTAAGTGCTAGAGAGCACAAAGAGAACTCTTTGAGTTCTGGAATTTGGAGAAGAGTCCAAGGAGAAGGATCTTCACAGGGTTGCTGAACACCCTGAAGACTCAACAATAAGTTGCTTGAGCAAGGATAGTTAGGAGGACATCAGATTCTCCATCTCAAGGAGAAAGAAAAAATATTGAGTTCCTTAGAGGTCGAAGCTATGAGAAAGCTCAGGACAGATAGCACCTTTGTGTGTGACCACTCTGCAGGGGCACAGAAGTCAAAAGAACCCTTTGAGGATTCGAAAGGGCCAAGCTCAGGAGGGTGAGTGCTTTTACACACACAGGCCATAAGAGGTTGCAGAGGCCAGAGAGAGATAAAATCCTTTGGAAGGTCTGAGTTCAGGGAAGCTCAGGAGGAACAACGTCATTGAGAACGCAGGCGAGACTCAAGGTAAAGAGTTCACAGAGGAGAGGAGAAAAGGTTGAGGCATTTTTCACTTGGAGAATTCTTCCAAGTCTGGGAAGAAAGCACATAAGCTCAGGAGGAGAACAACTATTGTTGGATCAGCCGAAGAGATCTGGACCATTGGTTTTCCATGTCCAGGGAGAAGTGGAGGAGCACACAGGATAGAAGAGATTCTAAGCCATCGAATCTCCCTTAGAATACGTGATAGTCATTGGATCATTAGGGAGCTGCATGAGGTTTAAATCTCAAGAACAAAGCGGAGAAATCCAAAAAGTCCCGAAGAGGGTAGAGTTATCGGGATTTCAAGCTTCTGGATTTCGGAGGTCTGGAGGACGAGAGATCGGGACACTCCATGGTGAAAGTCCCGAAATAGATCTGGATTTTCCAATTGAGAAGGACACATGTCGCGATATCACCCATTTCGGGGATTCGGACATCGGGAAACACAGAGGAAAGAGTTTTTTCGACTTTGCACCTGTTGAAGTCCCGAAACGATCTGGACCGTCCATCCGTGGAGGACACGTGGCAGATATCGAGAGTCCATCAGTATTTCAGATACCAAGGATTCGAGTATACAAAGGATTTATGTCACTGGAAGTTGCAAGTCGCGAAATCGAGAAATGACGAGGACCGTCCATCTGAGGGAGGACACGTGGCAAAAATCTAGGATTTCAAGAAAAATCCTGAAAGGAAGAGTCCATCGAGATTTTGAAAATCGAGAATTCGGAAGTCCCATTGACAAGAGCTCGGGCTCTCGTATTGATAAGTCTCGAAGGGAATAACACTGTGGTCTTATGAGAAGTGGTCATATGGGCCAAAGCATAGCCCAAGGGGATAATTGAGGTGAATTTCATTTCGACATTTCAACATTTCGGTGATCGGGAGATCGAGGGGACAAAGGTTCTTGACATTAGAACTCTGTGAGTCCTAAAACCCATAATTCATGGTTGTGTGCAGAAGATCGTGAGGGTAGAAGAAGGACCTGTGGATCAGAAGTTGATATTCCAGCAGAGAATCAAAAGAGTCACTTCGGCTCGAAGAAGGTTTTGAACAATCCTATGAGAGGACTTCGGCCCGAGGGTCAGAAGGGGTCTGTGTCATAATCCATGAGAAATAAATGAAAATAATACACTTAGTCTCAATTCTTCAAACTAAATTGTCACAAAAGGAGAGAATGAGGAATAAAACCTTGGATGCTCAATTTTCCTTCTACCTGAAGACATTTTTGAGGGAAATCCTAAAATGATACTTATATTGATTGCAAGCATTATGATTTGGAGTCTTACAAAACAAACGAGTAAAGATGCAGGGAATTCATACAGTGAAAATGGAAGTGTAACTAGCAGTTTCTCAAACCTTGTTATTGATGGCAGTACTTCAGAGGCTTCATTACCACTTGATAATGGAAGTGAATGTATATTAAAATGGCATTCTATGTGGAAGTATTGGTTTCAGATCCTTGGCTTCAGAGCCAATTCACCTAGGCAGAGCTTCAAACTTTAAAATAACAATATGCATTTATGAAGAAGAAGGGTGACTTAAATGTTGGGGATTTGAGCTCTGGAATGACTGAACTAAAATATTTTTCAGGATTTATTCATCGAGGAGGAGGTAGGAGTTGTTGTGAGGGAATATCATTAGAACAAAAAATATATTGTGGATTTTGAAGGCTTTCTATGGATTTATCTTAATTTGAAGATACAAGTAGATACAAAATTAATTGGTTCCGAGAAGAAATGTGCATTTCTAAAGACTGCCACAACCACCTTTCTTCACACAATTGGTGAATCAGAGAAGGTGGAATTGTTTTCTCATATCAATAGCTACCTTAGAGATGATCGAGTGGCGAAAAGATACCTTCCAATTGATCCTATGACAAATGGTCTCTTTGATATACTGAAATATGGGATTCTTCTATGCAAATTGATCAATGTGGTTGTTCCTAGAACCATCAATGATCGAACAATAAATAAGAAACCAAATCTTAATCCATGAGAAATAAATTAAAATCAAACACTGTGTCTCAATTCTTCAAAGTCCATTGGATGCACAGTAGTAAATATTGGAACATGTGACTTAGTTGAAGTGAGGCCTCTTCTTGTCCTTGGAAAGTTTAGAAACAAAATCAATTTTTAGTCTTGGACAAAAAGAAATCATCCCACATCTATTATGTTTTATTGAGTATAGCTTCAACACAAAATGGGACTATTTTTTGTATTTCCACACGCAAATCTTCACTTTTAGGGACATTTTTTTTTTCTTTCAGGGACATATTTTTGTGTTCTTTCATAGATATAACATGCATTGTTACTAATCAGTAATACTTCCAATTATCAAACATACTTTTTATTTTAAAGGAATAACATGAAGTTGATTCTAGAAACATGCAGAGTCAATTCTAGAAATAGAGGATGGCTCTACACAGTGCAAGGTCGATGAGAAGGCAGAAGAAGAAGAAGGCATGTCTATAGGAAACAAAATTTTCCTAGAGATTTAAGTGAGTGAACTAATTCTCAACAAGAGAGTGTGAGAAAGAGCACTTAATATTTAATTATAAATGAAATAGACTAAGTGGAAACACCAACACACAAAAAAATCTAGTTCAATTTACAAGAACAAAAATTAGTCAAACAAGAAGAAATGAGATACAATAGATTTCTTTGCAAGAAGAAATGGCATACACATGTTCAAACAAGAAGAAATGAGATCAATAGAACCTCTTAACTCACTTGAATCAGTGGAATTATATTGATTCCATGCAAAAACTATAGACTTAACAAAGGCAACCAACTATGAAAATGTCTCACTGAGATCATGTATGAAAAGCATTACATGTTGGTACCCAACACTCAAGTTGACATCATTTGCAGTGGTTCTTACTAGGATACTTTCAACTCCAACTCAAGGCTGCAAAATCTTTGTTGATTCTCTATATTTTCACTTGATCTTACTGTCAGATTTACAAGACTCTGATGTTTCCATATACTGGACAATATCTTTTTCCCATGGTTCTTTGTTACTATTTTCCACCTAAATGACAATCACAAGTTTCAACATATTTAGTTCAATAAACAAATAGAAGTAAATAACAATTTAAATTCAACAAAAAAGGAACACTTATTGTCAATTTGTCCCTTTTGTCATGCAACCCAACTCGACCAAATGTATATGGAGCCCTCACATTATCTCTCGACTTCATACCTCTATTCCTCTTTGTCAAATATTCTTCGGAACGCATATTTTCCTTCAATGCTTCTCATTATTTTGGAGATAGAGTGGAGTATGTCCTATCTTTTCATTAAATGATTAATGTTTTTCAATTGTATCTATATATGTTCATCAAAGCCTCAAATTAGACTTGTAATACTTTCTAGAGATTTGTCCACCAACAGTCTCAAAAGAATTTTCCATTTTTTGTATAACATTTTCCACACTTTGTGGATATTCATCTGCAAAATTTGATTTGGTAATATCCAAATGGTCCCTCCATCTTGTTCCCAACTCGGAGGCCCACCTTGCTACATTTGGCCCTATGGTCTCACCCTATTTAGACATGTCAACCAAGAATGGCTTCTTACATTCTATTTTCCTTTCTTTTGCATTCCTCTTTGTAACTCTATACAAACCTTGACTCAATATTTTTCTTTTAACAAAAGTGGACACATCTTATGAACCACTAGAAATATTTCTATTTGATCTAGTTCCATCAGTAGATACAATATGTGTATTTTGAAGCACAATAGATGTAAGTGTATTATATTCACAACTTGCATTAACTGAAACTACATGATTCTTGGCCACATCATATTTGGCAGTAGGTAGCTCAATATCGGTCTTTATAGATGTTGGTTTTAACATCTCCTTTAATTTTGAATAAATAATATCCAAACTTGATTTTACTTTTATGTCATGATTATTGATAATATCTTTTAGACTTTGTGTGAAGAGAGTTCATCCTTAAGTTGTACAACACCATGTGAAATATATGTCTTCACATCACCACGTGCATTATCAATTTTTACATCATCACCACCACTATTATTTTCAGCAGCTACATTGTTTGCATCATTAATGTGTTTGCTTCTATGTGGAGTTGGTGGCAATACATCTTCATTTCCCTTTGATTTTTGCTCCATTTCTCTTTGCTATTTTTTTCTTTCCTATAAAAAAAATCACATTATGTCTTATATACATAAATTTCTTTCCTATAAAACATTAAACACTATAAAACAAATAATATACTACTTAAGTGGATTAACAACTTACATGTTTGTCAAACCAAGAGAAGATAAATATTCATCATTCGTGGCTACATTTTCTCTGTGAGAGCACTCATATTTTGTCAATCTTTATGCATTATCATTGAATTATCTAATTTGTGCTTCATAGGATTTGTTCATATCCTAAAGTCCAAATAAACAATAATGTATAAATCATCCACTTGAATCAGTAGAACAACAGTGGAATATGAGTTTGAAACTCAGATTTTATTATTGCATGTGCTGACAAATTAAGTGCACAAGTGACAGAACAAAAACCACTTAAAATCAGCCCCTGAAGTGTTGCTTATATAAATTGAAATCAACAATAAATAAGTGAAATACAAACTTAAATTTTGTACTTGAATCAGTAGTGGATAAACAATAAAAATACTTAGAATTTGATTGAGTGATTGCTCCAAAATCCAAACATATAGTAAGATGATCAAATGGGTTTATTATTAACCATTAACAATAAGTGAAATGCACTTCAAAACATCAATGAAGAACTTAGGTTTTGTATACAATGTACCAGCAAAATAATGGTGATTAGATTGAAAAATGCATGAGTAAAACAACAGTGAAAAATTACATCATACATGTAATAAGAGTTTACGTGACAAGCTAGTTAAGGTGACAAATCATCATCATAATCATCTCCATTTCCACCAGGATCATAATCATGATCACTTGTGTGTGCATCTTCTTGATTTTCTTCATCATCCTCATATGTGGCATGCAATACATTCTCTCTCCAAATCTCTTCGTTGGTAATCAAAGTCTCTTCTTCAATCACTCTATCATCATCTTCAACCACTTCTTTGAATGTTTCTTGTAAATTATCGACGTATTTCCCATCAAGTATTATATCGACAACTTCCATGAATTTGTTTTTCAAGCAACACTCTGCTTGAATGACATACGACCATAATGGGATTCTTACATCATCAATTATAAATTATTGGTTAATTTGAAGAGGGGAAACATATGGTTCATCCATCTTTGACAAATATTGTCGTGTATTTGCACATACAAATCCATACTCATCATGTTCGACTGTGGATGGTTTTACCCACTTACATTTTAAAAATAAATGACTATTTTCACCATAATCAACTTGAATAATTTCTTGGATGAATCCAACATAAAATTTCTTTTTGATTTCATGAATAAATTTAGCACTAACAACACAAACACAATTTGTCTTTCCTTTTTCCTTTTCTTCCACTCTTAAATGAGTACCATAGTCCCACATTACACTAAAATTAATATCTCATATATGTGGAAGTTGTGAAAGTTCACTTTCATCCACACTTGTATCTTGACCTTCTTATTTTTCATCATTGACTGCATTAGAAATCCATTCTTCAAATTTTGGAAAAGAATCAGCTCCAATCAAATCATGATGTCTGTGTTTTTTAGGTCAATGTTGCATCCATGTTTGATTCTCTTCTTCGTATTTCCTACATAGAATATGAACATATAATATAGTAAGATTAATAATATAAATTTGTAAATGCAATTGAATCAATAAATTATTTTGTAAAAAATATGTTCACCTCTACCATGTATCGAATGAAGATGTGTTTTGAAAAACATAGGCATGTATTGCACTTGTTTCTTCATGTGATAGATTAAAGCGCCTTCCATTTACTTATAATAATTCACCTACAACTCTATCATATTATTCATCATCCCATACATGTCAATTGACACTTTTAAAATCCTTCATATATTTTATGAATAATTCCCTAGTATGAATAATTTTTTTCAAACCCTTCATATATCTCTCTATAGGATACATCCCTCTCGTTCTTACTGGGCCACAATGCTCTGTTTCATATTCAATATATATCAAAAGATGCATCAAAATGTTAAATATTGTTGTTGAAAATTCACATTCTGATAGACAAAGGACGTCAACAACCTCCTTCCTCAAACTAACAAAGTTCTAAGAATCTTATAGATGTAAACTCATTATCTTTAATATTAGGCCCAACCTTATAATTTCCAATCTTGGTCCATTTTCCAAACTTGATATATTGACCACAATAGGTAAAATATTCTTGATTATGACATGATATTCATGGGTCTTGAGGCCTCTTAATCTATTCATGTTAGTTTGGATTTGTTAGCGATACTTCTTGTATAAGGGGGTAGAATGCATAAGAAGGGTTAAAAACCCATTTGTCCTAAGTTCTGGGCGATTATGCGCCCATGGTAAGCGACGAGCAAGTCCCAGCGGTCCAGATTCGCGCGCCCGGATCAACGGCGCACGTTGGATTCCGGACCCCCCTTTCCTTCCGACCTTTAAGAAGGGGGGGGGGGGTCCAGAATCGGGGGCGCACCTTTCCAACGGCTCAGATTAGCACGCCCGGATCAATGGCGATGAAGACTATTCCGGACCCCCCCCCCGCCTTTCTACCTTTAAGCGGAGGGGGGGGGGTCCGGAATCCCATATGCAGCTTCCCGACGGCCACGATCGAGACACCCAGATCAACGGCGCTCATGCAGCCCCGCCCTTCTCAGCTGCCCTGTGCTTAACCAGTGTGGGCCCCCCTCCTGTCGTTTCATCCTCCCTTCCGCCTTTCCCCTGCTGCCATGTGTCATCCATTCATCTCTCCTCTTCGGTCTGCGTCGTCTCCCCATCTTCTCATCATCCACTCGCTGCTTGCCCCGTAGCCCGTTTCTTTCCATGTCAGCCTTTCACTCGAAGGCGAATCCTCTTGTCTTCTTCCCTCCTTTGCCTCCATCTGACGTCCTCCGTCATCCTTCTCTCACCCTGTCACTCTTTCCACATCCTTACAACCCAGCACCACCATGCCATCACCATTCTTGTCATATGCTCATCCTCCGCACTGGCCCCCATACCTGTCCCTCGATCTATTTAGTTATTCCAGGTGGCAGCGCGAGAAGTCGTC
>ML779639.1:812438-822952 GCA_009831015.1 Picea engelmannii | reverse complement strand
GGTGCTCAAATGGGATGCACCCAGGCAGGAAAAGGGAAAACACAGTAAATTTGATGCCCTCTGGTTCGGGCCTTTCAAGATCCTTGAAGTGTTTTCCAACAACACTTACAGGTTGCAGGATCTGGAAGGCAATGAGGTTTTTAATGGCCTAGTCAATGGGCATTTCTTAAAGAAATGTTTTATGTTAGCCGCAGTCGGCTCGTTTTGCTTTGTTTTGTAAATATTGTTCTTTGTTTTCATTTTTGTTTTTCAGACTAATAAATGACTCCATAGCCCAACAACAAAGGCACTAAGTCTGCAAAAGAGTTCTTAGAGCATCACAGGGATGACTCTATCCCCCATGGAGACAAATGTTAGCGATACTTCTTGTATAAGGGGGTAGAATGCATAAGAAGGGTTAAAAACCCATTTGTCCTAAGTTATGGGTGATTATGCGCCCATGGTAAGAGACGAGCAAGTCCCAGCGGTCCAGATTCGCGCGCCCGGATCAACGGCGCATGTTGGATTCCGGACCCCCCTTGCCTTCCGACCTTTAAGCAGGGGGGGAGGGGGTCCAGAATCGGGGGCGCACCTTTCCAACGGCTCAGATTAGCGCACCCAGATCAACGGCGATGAAGACTATTCCAGACCCCCCCCGCCTTTCTACCTTTAAGCGGAGGGGGGGGGGGGTCCGGAATCCCATATGCAGCTTCCCGACGGCCACGATCGAGACACCCAGATCAATGGCGCTCGTGCAGCCCCGCCCTTCTCAGCTGCCCTGTGCTTAACCAGTGTGGGCCCCCCTCCTGTCGTTTCATCCTCCCTTCCGCCTTTCCCCTGCTGCCATGTGTCATCCATTCATCTCTCCTCTTCGGTCTGTGTGGTCTCCCCATCTTCTCATCATCCACTCGATGCTTGCCCTGTAGCTCATTTCTTTCCATGTCGGCCTTTCACTCGAAGGCGAATCCTCTTGTCTTCTTCCCTCCTTTGCCTCCATCTGACGTCCTCTGTCATCCTTCTCTCACCCCGTCACTCTTTCCACGTCCTTACAACCCAGCACCACCATGCCATCACCAGTCTTGTCATATGCTCATCCTCCGCACTGGCCCCCATACCTGTCCCTCGAGCTATTCAGTTATTCCAGGTGGCAGCGCAAGAAGTCGTCTAGATCCCGAAGTGCTGAGTTGGCTGGGCCATTCTCAATCCCAAGAAGTAGTTATTGAAGCGGTTGGTGGTGGTTAGAAATCGTCTCCGCCATAATGGGGACGTCCTACAATGAATTAAAGGCACGTCGATTCACCGATGTAACTGTCAGAAGATCTATCGCGTCTGCCACAAGTTGCACGATTAGTCAAAGACTGCAGCTGCAGGGTGTCAGAAGCCATGTAGACGCAAAGATTTCAATGCAGTTTCTTGGTTCCGCTGTTGTTGTTGTTTTGAGTATATGTAGGCATTTTTGCCATTTTTGTATCTATCGATGGTAGAGCTAAGCTCCTGACTGTAAGGTTTCAGCGATACTCTAGTTTCCTGGTTATGCCTCTATGTTTGAGACTTCTTGGTTTATAACAAACAGTTTCCTTTCTTTTCCATCTTTGTTTCATCTTTGCTAAAGGGTTCACAGTGAAGGATTCACGTGGACTTAACAATCTTGTTGCGATAAAGGATTTGTTGTGGCATCTTTGTATTCTCTGGTATATGTGTTTGAATGTAAAAGGATTTTGTGTTCGAATACATTTCTTCTTCAGTCTGTTACAAACCGGATGTCTGTGATAGATCTTGCACCCTTCTTGCATAAGTCTTCCACCTACTCACCCTTTACTACGACTCACTGTTTGGAGTTTATCAAGACCTCACTCGTTCATGCATGCCTGGTCTAGTTTTTTAGTTGAGATCGTGCTGTTTTGAGTTCTCCTCCATTTGATCACCCTTTAAAACAAATCGTGACATTAAACTGATGGGCGTCGGGCTCTGCTCCTGCTATCAATCCAGGAGTGACCTCCGATAGCCAACAGGCTTCTGATATTACTACTTACATATCCAATGGGAAAGCAAGTATGAGACATCAACTGTAAGAATTATGCATGTTGTTCCATTTTTCCATACAAAAGGAGCACTAGGTTTTCTATATTTTTCATCATCATATTTTTCAACCCTAATATTTTGATGAATCTTTAGTTGTTTCAAGTCTTCACCCGATGAAAAAGTATGAGAAGCACCAAAAAGAGTTTCTATAATAACACAGGCTATATTTTTCTCAGTATTCCTGATAGCTATATCCTTAAAGTATAGCAAATTATAAAATATCCACAATCTTTTTACACCGACTTCATTACATGAATCATCTATACTACCACAAATCCCACCACTTTCAATAAACAACATTAGTTTTTGTCCATTCTCAATAATGTATTCACTTTTTATTGGTAATGGTGCTTCACGATTCTCTCGCCACATTTTTTTTCGATGATATGGATGATCCAGTTTCAGGTAAGAACGATGTCCACAATAAATACACTTATGCAAACTTCTTGAGTGCCTCACAAAATCCTAAGATTTGCAGCAAGGACATCCATGGTATCCATGAATATTGAGACTATTCAATGTGTCATATGCAGGAAGACCATGAATCGTAAACAATAAGGAAGCTCTTAAAGTGAATTTGATTGAATGACCATCCCTTAATAATTCAATTGCTTCAATTCTTTTCCAAAATTCCATTAGCTCATCATATAATGGCTATAAACAAGTATCGATTGTATCTGAAGTCACACTTTTATTTCCACGTATAATCATTGATAACATTAAGAAAAAATGGTTTAGTTGCTAACCATGGGGGAAAGTTATAATTTATTACAAACACTGTCCAAGTTGACCATTTAGTACTTTGATCTGAGAATGGGTTCACCCCATATAGAGACAAACCCAACCTTATATTACGAGGATCTTGGGAAAAATCGGGCCATCTATTATCAAATTCCATCCACATCTTAGAATCACGCACATGCTGTTGTTTTCCATTAGTGCTCTTATTTCAAGCATTCCATTGAATAAGTTCACCAATGTATCTACACCTATACATCTGAAGTAATCATGGGATTAGTTGGAAGTGGCGAACAACCTTCCTATGAACCATAGTTGATCTCAACCCTAGTCTATACCTACCTTCTTGACATTTTGGACATTATGTCTCACTTGTAAGATTTTTATGAAACAATACACAACCATTCACACATGTGTGTATTTTTTCATACCCTAATCCTATCTTAGTGATTTTCTTTTTACATTGACTTCATTTTGTTGACAATGTGGAGTCACGTGGTAAAAATTGACTTAATAATGCTAATAACTCATCTACACTCTCATTTGTCCAACCATGCACCACTTGCAAGTTTAGAATTTAAAGGATTGTTGTCAAATGACTTAACTTACAATTAGCATACTTAGGCTTTAAATCATCCTCCATTGATTTGGCCCAATCATCGTTTATACCCTCATTCAAAATTCTATGAACTTCAACCCCTTCATCTAACATCGTTGCATATTCATCTATGTTTGGTTCCACTTCAATGATGTTTGGTACCTCTTCATCGCTCATACTACGCAATTGTATCATATCTTCATAATAATTTATGTTCCAAGGGATTACACCACTATGCCCATGGCTTATCATATGTCGATAAATCAAATTTTGTTTTCTCACCTTTCCATCAAGACAATCATTACATGGACATCGATATATGTCCATATCATTCTCATCAGCTATTCTCTCATCATATGTATGGTATTCATCAATTTTCAACATTCAAATTTGACTCATATTTGATGTTCACCATTCCAATATTAATTTGATATGTTAATTAACAAATCTCAGGTAATTTAGATAGTGCAAGGGCACAAAATCAACTAAGTTGTTGTTAACAAAAAAAACATTGACAAGGAACTAAGCTAGTCTGTGAGTTTGTGTTTTCTAGTTGTGAAGAGAGGTTGGGAAAATAAAGAATTTCTTAGAGAAGCCAATAAGATATGATAAAGGTGTCATAGAAGGAGGATTTTATCATCCTTGGAAGATCTAAATCCTCTACAATTTGGTAGTCTTGTGGAGCATGTAGTTCTTACTACAACTTCACACTCTTAGTTTTGGCCAAGTTATTGCAAATTAATGGTTTTGGGGGCACTTGAAGGAGCTTGAAAGAAATTTTTTTCACAAATTGTATGTCTTTTATTGCAGATTAATGATTTTGGGGGAACTTGAAGGAGCTTAAGAGAATTTTTTCTAAAACTATCATGCACTAAAACTATCAGAGGTCCATTTTTATGATATTGAAGAATGTTAGAAAGTGACCACACTTGTGATTCTATTTTAGATATACTAGCTTCAACACAAAAACACAGACATCAGATATATCACTCATCAACGTTTTCCAACCAACACAGACAGGGTATTCCAACCAAAACAGACATAGACTATGGTGCCTCTAGTTATTACTCATCCTAGTGTGATCCGGTATTAGGAGTGGAACGAACTGATTAAAAAATTGAATAAAATAAATGCAAAGATATGGAGAAAAACAAAAATATCTAGTGAACAATATCTTCTATTAAATAAATGAAATAGGTTGAAACTGTAAAACTATAAAACTGAAACAACTTGCTCGAATGGTGGTAGCTATCTATGAGAAGAGATGTGGCTGATATGCACATTTGTCTAAGTAGAATGATTACAATGAGGCTCCAGAGGCCTTTTTAACATTACTCTTGAATGAAAAAACCCTAGACATCCAAAAACCTAAGCTTAGGAGATGAAACGCCAAAATTTATGTAGGCCCAGATGGGTAAGCTGGTACCTCAACTTCTTGTGGCCATAAATTTTTCATACGACCTCCATTTCAGGCGTGTGATAGCCTATTGGAAGGGTCATTTCGAGAACTACACATTACACCATAAAAATTTGACTATGTCTATAGTTTGACTATGGAAATCCAAAAGAAACATTGTTTAGAGCCCCAAAATGGCCCTGGAAGTACATAAATATCTGTTGACATGAAAACATCCAAAATAAGCCAGTTGGATTAGGTGGGAGGCCACTAGTATCCACCTGGAACATGTGTAGGTATTCAAACAGTCCCAGAAGTGTAGAACCCACAATTAAAAAGGAGAACAGAAGAACATGTTGAACTAAAAATTGTCAAGAGGATCCAGTTGGAATAGGTGGGTGGCCGCCAATATCCACCTGGATTAGTCCTCCCCCCTTAGGAAAAAATGGTCTCCATTGTGTTGAGTTCCCCCATTAGGTGAGGAAACTTCTACTGAATTTGGCCCCATGTGAGCCACTTGCCTTGGTGTAGGAGTTTCTCTACCTTGACAACCCGATAAATTTGGATCCTTTGTTGGCGAGTGCCCTTGACCTGTGTGTCCACTATCTGATTAGTGGATTATTGTTCCATGCAGTCATGATTGAGATATGTTAGTGTCAATTGTTATGTGATCTATGAGGTTTCCAATAATGGTGGAAAATATGGTTGAAGGAGGTCCACATTGAACATTGGGTGCAAGCCAAGGAAGGGTGGAGTGTTGAGATCAAAATCATTGTTACCCACAGCCTTGGTGATAGTGTAAGGCCCATAGTGAAGTGGGTGGAGCTTCTGATGGGATTTGGTAAGGAACTCTTTCTACAAATGTAACCAGACCTTGTCTCCCACCTAAAAATTGTGAGGTACCCTATGTTAATCATGGTGCTTCTTGTACTTAGCATTGTATTTCTAAAAATCTCATGGACCTGTTGGCGAATGTGTTGAATCCACTCAATGAATCTGGTGGCTTTATCAGTCTCATACTGAACATGGGAAGATTTTTTCTTTGTTGTTGCAAGAGGTAGTGCCACATTAATGGGACCCAGGGGTTGGAATCCCAACCCTACCTGAAATGGGCTATGGTCGGTGGAGCTATGTAGAGCCATGTTGTAACTGTGTTGAACATAGGGAAGACTCTCATCCCATGTACATGGATTCTTATAGTTGTACATGCGTAGGATGTGTACAATCATCTGATTGATGACCTTTGTTTGGCTATCAGTTTGGGAGTGGAAAGAAGTGGATTTAGTGAGCTTAGTGTCCAATAGTGACTAGCTACTTGACCAAAATGTGTCGAGGAACTTGATGTCCCAATCGGAGATGATGGTCTGTGGTATCCCAAAATGGACCCACACTCGTTCAAAGAAGAGATTGGTAGTATATGATGTTGTGATGTTCTTCTTACAGGATATGAGGATGGTCATCTTTGAAAACCGATCAATTATCACAAATACACAATCATTTCCTTGTTTGGTGGATGGAAGGCCAAACATGTAATCCATCAAGATGGATTCCCAAGGCTTCTCGGGAGTAGGAAGAGGGGTTTATAAGCCTTGATTCATTATGGTTGGCTTGGAAATTCCACAGGCAGTGCAAGATATGATATACTTGTTGACATCATGTCAAATTTTTGGCCAATAAAAATGTTTTTGTAGAAGGGCCATCATTTTCTCCATGCCAAAATGTCATGCCATCTGAATGTAGTGAGCCTCCCAAATCATCTTTGCACGCTCATGTGCAGGAACACAGAGATGGCCCAGATGGCATAAAATTTCATCATGAATGTGAAAATCAGTGACATTCGTGCCTATACCCAAGAGTTGATAGGTGGCTACAAATTTTGTATCTTGTTGCTAAAGTTGGGGCCACTCAGATGCCTCATGTCCATAGGAATGGAGCACGGTGGTGAGTGCAGCCACGAGAGGTCGACTAAGGTAGTCACCAAAACAATTTGTGTTCCATGTCTTATAATTGATGTTGAGATGGAATTTTTTTACGTAGGTGGACCACTTCTGATGGAAGTCATTCTACAACTTCCCCTGTGTTTGTATGAAATTCAGAGCCTTGTGATCAGTGTGGATGATTGTCTCCTTTCCCAGAATGTAATCTTTCCATTGACGACAATATTTTACAATGGAATACATTTCCTTGTCATAGGTGGGGTATTTCCGGACAGTATCTGAGAGTGTCTCACTATGGTATTCCACTGGATGACCGTGTTGAGTCAGAATTGTGCCTACAACATAGTCTGATGCATAAGTCTCAATCTTGAATGGTTGTTGTAGATTAGGCAAGGAGATTAATCGAGCTGAGCAAAATCGATTCTTCATATCATCAAATGCTCATTGTTGTTCCTTCCCCCATGTGAACGTTTCACAATTCCCTTGGTCACTTGGTTGAGGGCTCATGCAATATGGGAGAATCCCAACATGAACCATCGATAGAAGTTGGTCAGTCCCAAGAAGCTCCAAAGCTCGGTTAGTGTGGTCAGGGTTAGCCAGTCACGGATGAGTTGGATCTTAGTTAGATCAACATGTACCCCATGCTCATCAACAATGTAGCCCAAGTATTGGACCATGTTCATGCCAAAGGATCATTTTTCCAAGTTGGCATATAGATTGTGCTACCACAAAGTGCTCAAAACCTGTTGAATATGCTACATGTGCTCCTCCCAAGTTTTTCTGAAGATGAGGATGTCATCCAAATATGCCACCACAAAAGAGTTGGTGAAGGGTATTAATACATCATCCATCAACCTCGTGAAATTGGTTGGTGCATTTGTTAACCCAAAGGGCATGACCATCCATTTGAAGATACCTTCTTTAGATTTGAATGTTATCTTCCATACATCAGTTGGTTCGATGGGAACTTGGTGGTTGCCATACTTTAGGTCAATCTTGTTGATGAAATTTTCCCCCTTGAGCTGGTAAACAAGGTCATCAATTATGGGAATTGGGTAACGGCTCCTGACTCTGATTTTATTTAATTCTTTGTAATCAATGCAAATTCTTTAGGTTATATCCTTCTTTTGCACTAGTACTGATCTAAAAATGAAGAAGACTTGTATTCTTGAAAATATTTGCAAGATTTAATTCATGTGTTAAAATGCAAATGGATCAATTTTGCAACACAACTTTTATAGAAATTACTCATTCAAGATGCATATAAACAATAAAAATAAACAGTGAACAAAAAACACATAACACAACAAATGATAAAGGAGTTCACCCCTCTCTTGGACTACATCTCCTGGTCTAGCTTCCAATGGATCTTTTGTATTATTTGCTCAAAGTGCTCAAATATGTGCTTTACAATGCTCAAAATGACAAATAGATGTCTCCAATGGCTTCAGAACGCCCAAAAACCCCCAGTTGGGATTTTTCGGCACCTCGTTTGGCCAAAAATTGAAGAAGATAGGCTTCATGGAAGTTCCCCTTCAAACTTGTTGTCTTTGGATCACCAAAATGCACCCTTGCCTCCTCAACCTAGCCCCCACGCACATAAATGTGGAACAACCCAGCACCGGGCACAACTACACAATCGGTACAAACTGTAGGACGGTTACGCGCTAGCCCTTAACCACCAAGGCCCATGGGCACATGGACACCACATGACCTCGCACACATATAAAAGGGCCAAGTCCAATCAAATGACAATGATCGGCGCGCGCCGGTGGTTCTATGCACAAACACATGTGACTGGGCTCATACAAAAAGGGATATGGTTAAAACATGGCACACGCCCATGGTTACATTGCAATGTATACAACTGGGGCTTAAAGTTTGAAATGTGTGCATGCAACGGTTTTAAACCGATGGCCATATGACATAAACAATATAACCGCGGGCTGGGGCTAAGCCCCAGCCCAACCCCCATGCCAATTTTAAAACATTCAAACTCAAATATAATTCGCACCATATATATAATAAGAAAAATGTTATGACACATTGGTTGGTGGACTTTTCATGTGAGTGGAGGTCACAGGGTCGAGTCCGGTGGACTCCAAATAAATTTTATACAACCAACCAATAATAGGGTGCCACGTGGCAGCTCACGACTGGGCCACATGGCACCAGACCATTGGACAAAAATATGCCACGTGTCAGCAGACTATTCGTCCACATCTACCAACCAATATCTGCCACGTCAACTGCCAACTATTCACATGGTTTTCTACCACATGTCATATGGTCTGCCATGTCAACATTCGTACGGACTGTACAGACTGTACAATCAGCACAATTTGTTTTACTTGTTGGTTGTTTTGGACAGAACATGATATCTCTCTCATCCGATGTCCGTTTGAACCCAAACGAGTTGCATTGGATTTGTGACGACGAGACCTATGCTCCTGTTTGATTTGAGGTGATTCCGAGCAATTTGAATTTTGAGCAAAATTTTTCCCCTAGATCACACCTCCCCATTGAAAAGATTTTGGACCTCCAAAAGACTATTTTCAGTCTATCTAAATATGAGGGTATAGCTCCCTCACCTTTCCAACCTCAATCCACTTGTCTTTGCTTGGATTTGTGCCTTTAAGACCAACTCAAAGATACTCCACATTTCCTCGTTTTGAAGTTCTCATTCTCCTGTCAAGGATTGTGTCTTCATGCAGTTTTGTAAGATATTCTAGGGAAAAATCATCTATAGAAGGAATCTGAACATGCTCTCCTTGATCATCAATCAAAGGAGGCTCATACAATTTCAAATTCTCAACATTAACAACTTCATACATTTGCATATAAGGAGGCAAATCTAAATAGAAGGCATTGTTACCAATCTTGTCAATAATCTTGAAAGTACCATATCGAATTGGTTTTAGTTTTTTACCTTCTCCTTTAAGCCTCTCCTTACTAATGTAAATCCAAACTTCATCTCCAACTTGGAAACTGTGATCAACACAATGCTTGTCATGTCTCGTTTTGTACTTGGCTTGACTCTTTTCCAACTACTCTTGCACCATTTGATGTATCGACTGAATTTGTTCAATGAACTTTTATGCCCTATCAATGTCATATTGACCATCAATAGCAATATCCTTCCCAAAGATAAAATCTAAAGGATATTTGGACAAATAGCCAAAACATGCTTCAAATGGCGACGTTTGAGTTGAAGAGTGCTTAGCTCGATTGTAAGCATGTTGAATGTAGTGTAAATCCTCATCCCAAAGTTTAGGATGCTTGCTGCAATAACCATGAAGAAGATGCACCACTGTTCTATTTACCACTTCTGTCTGACCATCGATTTGCAGATGAAAAGATGTGCTCTTTTTCATTTTGGTGTCCATGAGTGCCCATAAACTCGACCAAAAACTTCCAATAAATCGAGAATCCCGATCATAAATAATGGATTTAGGCAATCCAAAATGTACCCAAACATTTTGAAAGAACATTTGTGTCATTTGCTCAGCTGTAACCTACTTTTTACAAGGCATCAAAATACACATTTTGCTAAATCGATCAACCACAACATAAAGATAGTCATGATTTCGTTTAGACATAGGTAGACCTCCTACAAAATCCATAGAAATACTTTCCCAAGGATGAGAAGGAACCAAAAGTGGAGTATACAAACCCAAATTTCGATTGCTAGGTTTTCTTGTGGCACATAATGAACATCCTCGAACATATCTTGAAACACTTTCATTCATTTTAGGCCAATAGCAGTACCTTTGCAAATTAGCCA